>OMNN01066275.1:0-13515 GCA_900302755.1 Chromis chromis
GCAATAATTACACAACAACATACAATGCAACTACACCCAGCAACAATTACACAACCACGCACAAGGTAGCTACATCCAGCAATAATTACACAACAACAAACAATGCAACTACACCCAGCAACAATTACACAACAACGTACATTGTAACTACACCTAGCAACAATCTTACAACAACATACAATGCAACTACACCCAGCAACAATTTCACAACAACGCACAATGCAACTACACCCAGCATTAATCTTACAACAACCATCAATGCAACTACACCCAGCAATAATTACACAACAACAAACAATGCAACTACACCCAACAACAATCTTACAACAACAAACAATACAACCACACCCAGCAATAGTTACACAACAACGTACATTGCAACTACACCAAGCAACAATCTTACAACAACATACAATGCAACTGCACTTAGCAACAATGACACAACGACGCACGATGCAACTACGCAAAACAACAGTTACACAACTACAGCTCCTAATAACAACACTACAGTGTCAACCACTACTACACAAGTCAATAAAACAACAGCAGCTCCACTGAACAACCAGACTACAAATCACACCACTGTCGGTGTGACTGGTGCCACAACAGTCGTCAGAAACGAGACCAGCGCCACCATAGCTGCCACCACCATCCAAACAACCCAAGGACCAGGGAGCAATTTAACAACAGCAGCAAATGCATCCCTTGTTGACACTACAAATGCAGCTACAACAACCACAACAACTACGACTGGTCAAACCCAGATAAACAGCACTGCTGCTCTCCCAACCACCACCACTCCTGCCAGCAGAACCACAACCACCACTGTGGCTGGTACGTAAATTTAAAAGTCTGGCTGAAACTGCACAAGGAGGTTTAGCAGACCAAAACAGAACTGCATTGAGACATACTGTGTGATTTTCTTTGTCAAGGTGCAGAGACTACTTCCACAACAACGACAAAGACAACCATAAGTGAAGAACAACAAGAGGAAGAAGCAAACCAGCTGTTGGATCAAACACAGGATGCTTCTCAGCTCAACTCCTCCCAGGTGAAGATACTAATCTATTGAACTATACATCAGTCTCCTTAATTGGTAGATAAAATGTTTTTTCAAGTGCCCACAGATGTTACCAACACTGTACAAAATTGTAGCTGCACATGCAATCTACTACTACTACCTAATTTTTTACACTCTCTACAAACTCTCCTTGTTTTTCACACTGCTCAGTACATAAACAATAATAAGATTTTTCACCATGCTGAATGTATCTTCCAACAACTTGCTCCTTTGTTTACTGTTTTTAAGTCATGCTGCATTTATGTGATTAATCAAGTATGTTTTATTTTCCTTTCAATCTCTTGTCATTTCCTCCCTGCTCTGTGTAAACACAGCCTGCAGGTCATTTGAAAAGTCGCACATGATTTGAAAAGGAGCATGAATCTGCTGCAATTGGTTAATTTTTAGTTAAACCAAAATTACATGGATGTTGCAGGTGGCACAGTTCGTGGATAATTTGGAGAAACTTCTGGACAGCCCCTCTGTCTCTAGGTCAGTGGGACAAAAGGCCCTGAACGCCATCAACAACCTGTTGGATGGGGACTCAACGGCGCTGTCTGCATCTTCTACCAGGTTCCAACCACACTATTCTCACACATGAACATCCAAGTGCACACACAAATGAGATTTTTCTATAATGTTCCTGTTTTTTTATTTTTTTTTGGCGACAGGCTGATTCAAGCAGTGGATGATCTGGGTCTTAAGCTGGTTGTCACCGGTGAGTCGGAGACCCTCTCCACAGATTCGCTGGTTCTGGCTGTCAGGACGCTGGATGGGACCAACTTTCCAGCAACCTCTGCTGACATTTTCAGCACCAGTAATGTCCAGGTAGCTCACACAGAATGTCCCTTGAATCACTTGCATGAAGAGATTCTTATTTACCTTTGTGGTAGTTATTGCTTTTCTCTCACTTTAAGAGCCCATATTCCATATTTTGGGGAGTTTACCTTTCCTTCAGTGTGTTATATAGCTTTTTATGCATGTAAAGGATATGCAAAGTCCACATCAAAGAAAGTTATTCTCTTTCCACAGAAAACACTGCTCTTCATCTACCTGAAATGTTTTGTTTGAAGTCCAGGCGTTTCTTCTGTTACGTATTGACATCACCATGTAACTGCCTTGCAGCTAGATTGGCCCTCAAACAAACAACTTCCTCGCAGTTTGCCATTATTTCATCAGTAGAGACACTTCTGCTAGAACTACATCCTTATATTCATTGATCTGGAGTCACAGTATGTAGCCGAACTTGGCTTGCTTTGTTCGGCTAACCAATCAGAACAGATCGGGGCTTTTTCAGCGGCAGGTCTTAAAGAAACAGGAGCTAAAATGGGGCTTTCCAGACAAGATGATGCAGCAGTGTACAGTATTAGAAAATAATGTGTTTTAAACATATTCTAGTAAACCCAAAAAATGAGATTATAACCCTTCAAATGTGCATCATGTGGTCTCTTTAAACCCATCTATTAGGCATGAACAAAATGTCCAGATCTGTCATACAATCAGGCACAGACAGGGGTTTAAATATGAGATCAAAACTAATGAAAATTAAAAAATAGAGGACAAGCATAGTGCTAAATTAATGTACCGCTTCAATTTAGTCTTACACAGTTAGTACATATTCTACACATAAAGATATACAGATACACACCGTACATGAAGTATACTCCTACTGTATTGAGCTAATCAGGTGTGTGATGGCTCTGATTTTCTCTCATTTGAGAGATTGGGTGAAGGGAGGTAGGGGATTTTTGTTGGGTTTTTGTGATTTTATTGGCATTTTTCAGCACTGCATGTGTTTTTTAGGGAAACTATCTCGCCTCAGGGTCACCCTATAACATCCTATGTTGCATCAACACTGTGTAGCACCACCTAATGCAGGCTACAATATTAAAAATGTCTAAGATCTATTATATATATTTCCTAGTTGCTTTTTCAGGGTCCTCTAACGCCACTACTGACACCATTAAACTTGTTGATTTGAAACTCCTCGGAGTGAAATAGTTCTGTGTTGCTATTTCTGGTGATGCAGTTTTCCCCACAAATGGAGCAGAACAAATGAATAGAAAGAGTTTTATTGTCTAGAAAGATTGTGCATTTGGGAGTTTGGTGAATCTGACTTGTACGAGCCAACAAATGAGAATGAAAGAGAGGCTTTGAATCCAAATACTGCAATATAAAGTAACAAGCATGAACTATCTGACCTTACACAGATGAACCAGACTTTCCTGTTAGCATTTATTGATTGTCTTATTTTTTTAATGTGCTTCTAGCTCAGTGCCCTCAGCAGGTCCAGGTTTAAGAGGTCAGCGTCTCCTATGGGGTCTGTGTTCTTACCCTCTTCCCTCACATCCGGTCTCAGTCCTGAGCAGCAGCAGCAGGCCAGCAGAGTCCAGTTCACTTTCTACACTAGGAGTTCATTCTTCCAGGTAATTTGTTGCTGCTACACGAGGATTCATCATGTTTTTACTTGTTCATTTCATTTTTTTTTTAACTCAATCAAGTCCAAAACTTAACTTTAGCAGTTGTTAGACAAATGCTTATGTAATATACAATCATGTAAAGTAATAGGCGTGCTGGAATGAGATCCTTTATTTTGCAGGACGCAGCATTAGACAACCAAACCCTCGTCAGTCCAGTTCTGGGCTCCAGTGTGGCCAATCTGTCAATTAGCAACCTCACCGAAAACATCGAGTTTACCATCCGAAACGTCAACCCGGTACATGTGAGTGTGCATGCACAAAATAAATCCACTTTTTTTTTGCAATTTACCTGCACATAAAAACAGTTTAGCATTCCTCTGTGATGCTATTCTCATGTTTTCCCTTCCACTCCATTGTTTTTGGTTTTGTAGGGGAACTACGTGGCTTCCTGTGCATTCTGGGACTTCACGATGAATGGTGTGTACATTCATGCCAAACGGAGTCTGTTCAGAGCCAATTTGGCCCAGATATAAATATTGTTTTTTTAATTTTATTGTGTGTTTCTATTGTTCAGGTGGTGGAGGAGGCTGGAGCTCTGCCGGCTGCTTTGTCGTCAACGCCACACCTGAAGAGACAACCTGCAGCTGCAACCATCTCACATCTTTTGCTATACTGCTGGTCAGCGTCTGAGCATTTTAAAATCAGAATTACAGTATTTATAATTGATAAAGATGGCAGCAGAAATGATTTGTTATGTTTGTGTTGTATGTGTGCCTCATCTTCAATACAGGATTTGTCCAGAGAGGGAATCATTGACCGTCAACACGCACAAATTCTCACCTTCATCACCTACATCGGCTGTGGAATCTCTGCTATCTTTCTTTCCGTCACCTTGCTGACATATCTTTCATTTGAGTAAGAATCCATCATAAAGAGACTAACTTATGCAAACTGAATACATGTTTAGTCTTGAGAAGTTTATTAATAAACTCTGTCTTTGTAGAAAACTGCTCAGGGATATTCCCTCCAAGATCCTGGTCCAGCTCTGCCTGTCCCTCCTCCTCCTCAACCTGGTCTACTTGCTGGACGGCTGGCTGGCGCTCTACCCAGCTGTCGGGTTGTGCATCAGCACCGCCTTCTTCCTGCACTACTTCCTGCTGACATCGTTCTCCTGGGCGGGGCTTGAGGCCCTGCACATGTACCTGAGCATCGTCCGAGTGTTCACGCCCTACGTGGGCAATTACATGCTTAAGTTCTCACTGATGGGCTGGGGTAGGAACCTTTAAACTCACCTCCAGATATTTCTTTGCACCGATTACTCGCTGGATTGTATTAATTTCTATATTCCACTTTGTTTAACCATTGTTTTTGCAGGTATTCCTCTGATTGTGGTGATTATTGTTATATCAGTGGACAAAAACAACTATGGTCTGGTCACATATGGAAGATACACAGATGGCACTTCAGATGACTTGTAAGTTATACAGAAGTTTTAACTACTTTTGGTATTTAGGGGCAAAGCTATGCAATTCTTCTCCACAGTTTCCTCCAAACCAGCATATGATAGAAAAAAAAACAGCTCAATGTTTGTGAAAAAGTTAGTTTTCAACATACTTATGAAAGTACAAGATCTTTTCATAGCTCCTATTTTATTTATAGTCCATATAAAACTCTAAATGGTAGGAGCAGAGGTGCAAATAGGTTTAAGCATTCTCAAAATGTCGGTTGCTGATGAAATGTGAAACAATATAGTTTCTAAAATACATGATCCTTTCATAGTTGTTTTTCTATTTTTAGTACATTAGTTACGAAGGCTAAATGGTAAAAGCAGAGGTACAAATGGGTTTAAGCATTCTAAACATGTCTGCTGCCAAGATGTGAAACAATATAGTATAGAATATAAAAAAAAGTTGACATAGATTTTCTTACTTTTCAACAGTGTTTTTGAACATTTCTCCTGGCATTATTCCTTACATTGTGCTGCACGGTGGCTCGGTTGTTAGCACTGTCGCCTCACAGCTAGAAGATCCCCGGTTCACGTCCCGGTCAGGACGCCTGGGATCTTTCTGTGTGGAGTTTGCATGTTCTCCCTGTGCAGCGTGGATTTTCACCGGGTTCTCCTGCTTCCTCCCACAGTCCAAAAACATGCTGAGGTTAATTGATGATTCTAAAATTGTCTGTAGGTGTGAATGAGTGTGTGCTTGGTTGTTTGGCTCTATGTGTAGCCCTTCGATAGGCTGGCAACCTGTCCAGGGTGTA
Source organism: Chromis chromis (assembly GCA_900302755.1). NCBI lineage: Eukaryota > Metazoa > Chordata > Actinopteri > Pomacentridae > Chromis > Chromis chromis. Next base: position 5,740 of record OMNN01066275.1, read on the forward strand.
TCCTGCCTTCGCCTTAAGTCGGCTGGGATAGACTCCAGCCCCCCCTCAACCCTACAGAGGATTAAGCGGTGTATATAGATAATGGATGGATGGATTACAATATATGACCACTGGGAGGTGACAAACAATCTACTTTATTGTGATCTGTTTATAATGTTAGAACTAAATCTGTATTTGTGTCTCTTTTCTTTGTGCTTAAGAGATCAAACTCTGTCTTTTTTTCCCACTAAATGAGTTAATTATGAAGGACTATTGGCAGACATTGGACTTGTATTGCATTATGTATGCTTTCTATTTGGCATGGTTCGTCCTGAACTTCAAGTTTTTCCCACAATGGAAAGTCAAAATATCTCAGTGGAAAAACTGTGTTTAGCTGAATTCCAACAGAAACACACATCACCCGCATCCCTCTTAGCATAGAAACCACATTGCTATAGTGTCAAACAGCAACCTTGCACACCCACCTGAAAATAAGCAGAAACACCAAAGTTACCCAACTGAACTGCAAGGATAGTATCATGAAACTTCCTAGGAGGCATTTAAAAAACACCTATTTGGGGAAATCTGCAGCAAAAATCTCGTCCTGGGAAGTTTTAAATCTTTTTAACTCAACATTTTTTTGGAAATTTTACCTTCTGTGACCTTCTGTGTCTCCCTGTAGCTGCTGGCTTCGTAATGACATCGCCTTCTACGTGGGCGTGGTGGCCTACTTCATCCTGATCTTCGTGCTCTGCCTGCTGGTCTTCATCGTTGTCATGGTCCAGCTGGATCGGATCAAAAAGCAGAACCCTCAGAACCAGTCTCCCAACAGAGGAGGGGTGACCGATGTCCGCAGAATCACTGGCCTCATCATCCTGCTGGGCCTCACCTGGGGCTTTGCTCTGTTCGCCTGGGGGCCCCTCTACTTACCCTTCGTTTACCTCTTCTCCATATTCAACTCTCTGCAAGGTGTGTATGAAGACATTGGGTAGAATTTAAAATGAGATGCCCACTTAATAGAAGATACTTTATGAATGTAGAAGCTACTTTCTTACAGTTTAATTTGTCCTGTGCAGGTTTCTTTGTCTTTGTCTTCCACTGTGCTGTGAAGGAAAATGTCCGCAAGCAATGGAGAACGTATCTTTGCTGTGGAACACTGAGACTGGCTGAAAACTCAGGTGGGTTACTAAAATGTGTTCTTAAACCTCTGATAATCTGTCAGTTTGGCCCGCTGATTTGGCTCCAACAGGGTCAGCAGTTGAAAAAGTAAGTAAGTATTTCAAAAGCCTTAGAGCTTGGTTGTCCCTATTTATCTAATATGTACTCATTCTTGAAGTCATAACTTCATAAAATCTGAATATATGGAAATGGTGGACATATTTTTAGCTTCAGTGAGTCTCAGACTCTCTGATGATTTCATCATTACTGAGGTCTGTTGCAGATAAACATCACTAAATCCACTCAGAAATCATAGATGCGAGACACTCCTTATAACTTTAAAACTTGCCTAAGAATCATGATGTTTTTAGGTTTTCCTCTCTATTGAATAAATCCAGTGAGAGTTGTCTGTACATTTATAGGTACACTGCAACAAGGAGCTGCTAATGGCTAATTCAGCATACATTTAATGGTGCCAATTTGCAAAAAAGTACACATATAAAGGATCAAATTTACATGGCTCAAGTTGAAGCTTACACCGAAATCTCTGTCAAATCTTTCCGAACATAGAGAATTATAGTATATCGGACAGAAATAATATAAAAAGAAGAAATAAGAGATGATTCCAAGCTCAGACTACAAGCTCTAATCCTCCTGCAACTTATGTCTAGTTGACATTATGGTGCTCACACTAGAAACTCAGTGTAGAGATGAAAAAAAACTTGAAAAACACCCCCCAAAACGTAATGCAAGTGCAAGGCATTAGGCTCATTTGAGAAAAACTGTGTCTCATATATCAGCTTGTATGCGATCTGAAATTCTTTCAATCAAGGTAGGGTAGTCAGTTATGGGAAATGTAGGCAATCATTGATGTCTGTTCATGATAAAACCTGCATTTTTGTACATAAATCAGCTGACCGAGGTTGATTATTGGACATGTCCTTCTTAAAAATACATTTAAAACATTAATAATTAGTCAATATAGTAGAAAAATGCAAGGTAGTAAGTGTCACTGATTAACTATGCTGTCACATCTGGACAGACGTATTTTTTAACACTTAGTATTTTTACTTCACTTCTAACTTACGAGAATTTTTTTTGTTGCTACATACTTTAAGTCAATATTCTAATGTTCACACAGACGAGAACTATAATATACTGAATGCAATCTGTGTTCTGGCATAAGATATGAACATACTGAGCCTTTATGACTAATAAATATTACCATCTTTGCACTATAAATGCAACTTCATAGTGCATTCCAATTCCAAATCTCCCATCAGTGTCTTCTCAATCAGTTTCATACCCTGAGGCTGGTCAGTCGATGCACAGAAACTGCAGTCTCCTTGGTCTCATGAGGTCATCGTGGCCTCTGTTTGCATCAGAAAGTCAGACACAGACCTCTCCTGCATGTACTGTGATCGATTATGTGCAGGCCTCAAACAAGGCCATTTATACCCTGTTATTCTTCCCTCACTGTCATTGGCTGGGACTCTCAGAGAATTGATCCTGGAGCTGCTTGACCTAGAACAAGAAGAACTTGGCTTTTGTGACTATAATTTGAAGCCTGCTAGAAATTTATAATGGAGTTTAGGACAGCTTTTAAAGTGGGTGAGGACTGGCTGCTCTGACCATAGAAGCATCATTGAGCAGAGATTTGACACCAATTTGAGGTTTTTAAGCTCAAAAGTTAGAAAATCACAGCTAAAATCTTGTGAGCCTCACATAACACATGTTAACCTACGTACACCGATCAGTCAAAACATTATGACCACCTGCCTAATATTGTGTTGGTCCCCCTTGTGTGGTCAAAAATGCTCTGAACCTTTGGGCATGGACAAGAGGACCTCTCAGGGTGTCCTATGGGGTCTGGCACCAGGACGTTGGCAGTGGATCCTTTGGGTATTGCAAAAACCCGTTTTAAAATACTGTAAGCTTGGTTCATATGCAACCATATATTCTGCAGAATGGAGTCGAACCGCCACCGCCAACAACAGGAATCTGTCGGTCGTCACAGCAACCACCTCAGCTCTCAATTCCACGTCTAGGAGCTCCTCCGTTGTCAGCGATGCCACCAACAGCAGTGGTATGTTCTTAACGATCTGATCAGCTTCCTTATACGACATATATAGAATTAGATTCCATGTAATGTGTTTTTCTGTTCGTCCCCCTTCAGGTTCTGTGTTTGCAGACAGCGGAATATCTGACAGCTCCAACAGCGATGTCGTCCTCAACGAGATTCACAGGCGAAATCTGTTACTGCAAGGCGAGGCCTGACTGTGATTACAGTAATTATCTACTCCAAGTGAGCCGGACAGAGATCAGCGATCTCCCGCAGATGGGAGTAAACAAAGAAACTAATCACAGGAGCGGAGCCGCCCAGGAAAATCGTGGTGTTACACAAGATGAAGGTTTTAGAGGTGCAATGAAGGACAAGACAGGAAGTCAAGGAGAAGCAAGACTGAAGTCATTTCTACGCTGACAGTAGAGATCATGAAGGAGACTTATTAGCAGAGTAAAATGTGTTTCTGACTGAAAAATGTAATTATTTCACTGTTCAGTGTTTCTGCAGACTTTAAAGCTTGTTTCAAAGCTATTACTGCAACTAAATGTAATATTATTTTCACTCTGCAAGAAAAGGAACATGCTAAAGAGAGAAAAGTGCATTTATTAGTAGCCTAGAACAGATAGCACAGTATAGATTGTTATTATTATGAGGCTTTTTTTGCTGCCTTTTGTTATATTTTTGAAGATAAATGGAAAAAATTAAGATATTTCCAGTGTTTTTTATACAATCCTGCACTAACTTTTATCTCTATATGTCAGTACAGAGTCTATTCATTCTGGGGGCTGTGAGATGGATGCTATACCTTTTAATAGAGGCAAAGAGACACAATACGCACATGTTAATCTCATACAAACACACTAAATTACTAATTTATCATATGTATCTGTAAGAGTATTTAAAGGTTCAGCTCTCCTTTTAATGTGAGATGCTGTTTTTATTCAGTGTTTATGTGAAGCTCAGAGGACAGTAGAGCTTTTGTTTTTTTATGCAGAAATGACATGAAGTCTGGTCATGTGGCGAAATAAAGCACAGCATGATTTAAAATTTATTTCCTGCCCTTTTTAATGAGGACAGATTTTTTGCTAAATGCCCTTGTACTAGAGGATGAAAGAGAAGATAATAAAACTTCAACTCATTACCTGTCTTTTTTTTTGCGTCCGTTTCATATCTACATGACATCTTTACATCTTCAATCAAACCCTTTCAACCAGGAGGGAGGGGGGGAGAAAACCGGCAATTACAATCCCCCCGCCCGTCACCGTGTTGTGCAACCTTCAGGCGAGAGCCTCACGCCCACCCAGCGCTGGTTCAATCGCAGCCTGTCAAGGTCGGCCCCAGAGGTTGACAGCGGTTAGCTATTAAAAGTTTTACATGAGTTCAAATCTCGCAGCGGCGCGACCTCTAATGTGAACCGGTGCTGTGTGAATAATGAAGGCTTGGAGGCGCAGATGTTGCAGGGATGAGCACCATTCAACTTCACTTCATTCCTGAAAGCCGGCCAGTGTTTGAAGTAGTAATTGGTATTTAATCCTGATGTTCTGTTAGGGGTCCCGTTTTAACAGCTCAAAGGCTGGATGCCTTTTTTTAAAATTACTTTTAAATAACATGATTTTGAACTGAGTCCACTACAGAACATGATCCATAACTTCTGTTTGGAGCTTTATTAATACAATGCTCCATATCTGTGATGTTGACAGTTCCCTTATGCACCCTGCCTAATCCCTAATAAGTCAATTTGATGCTACATTTTCAGTAGCACAAGAAAAAGCAGAAGCTATGCTGTTATTTACGTTATTAGGAACACCTTACTAATACTGGTTTAACTCTCAAACAAATCAAATCAAATTAAATCTTCCAAAAATGCTGGAAACATTCTTCTTGTGCTCCAAGTTACATGAAATTTCACACTGCAAGTCTCTTGTTCTACCCAAAGACTGTATATAGAGGTAGATACACTCTCTGTGATGTCTTCCAAACAGCGGTTTTGAAGTCCTCCTAACTTCCGGCCAATCAAAAAATGAGAAAAAGTTGAGTGGAGCTGAGGTGGGCCATGCAAACATCTTTGGGCATGTCCTTAATTATGCATAACTTGCAGTCTTAATACAGTTTAAATGGGTTAGTTATATAAAGGTTCACCCATTGTGCAACTGCCATGAAGAGGGAAATTGGCTGTAGAGACCAAAACTGTTTTTGTACCAGGCTGTAAACATGTTTATTTCTGCTGTAAAGTTGGGCATTTTAACATGGGAGTCTATGGGGATTGACTCGCTTCTGAAGCCAGCCTCTAGTGGCTGAGGAACTACAGTTTTTGGTACTTCCATGCTGGCTTGGAGGTTGCTGCTTGGGTCTACCACATCCCAAACATGTTCTACTGGATTCAGATCTAATGACTGTAGAGGCCACAGAAGTTCTCTCAGATATTAGAAGCTGGTAAACTGTAATTATGAAAGGATGCGCATACTCAGAAGACTGTGGGACTCAAGTATGATTAAGTGGAGGCCCCAAAGTGTCCTAGAAAACACCATGACACCAGCAGCATCCTGGACTGTTGACACAAGCAGGTTGGTTACATGGATTCATGCTGTTGATGCCAAATTCAGAGCTTCAGCAGAGTTCCAACTGTCTAGTTGTGCTGTCTAGTTTGTGCCCAATGCAGCCTCAGATTTCAGTTCTCGGCTGACAGCAGTGGAACCTGACATGGTCTTCTGCTGTTGTAGCAGCAGCCACCCCAAAGTTTGGACGTGTTGTGCATTCAAGAATTGTTTTTTTGTTCAGAAAAAAAGTTCGCATCCCACCACTCTCACTGGATGTTGTTTTTGTTTTTTGCTTTTTGCCAACTATTCTGAGTGAATTCTTGAGACTGGTGAGGTGAAAATACCAGCAGATCAACAGTTTTAGAAATACTCAAACCAGTCTGACATTAACAATCATAACACAGATAAAATTCTCTATTTTGATGTAAACATTAACTCAAGACCAAAGGTGGAAGACCTTGCACTATACCATAAACAAGTGACAAAAGATGGTAAGACATTGTATTGGAGTATTTGGAAGTTGTGTCTTACATTTTTTACTAAAAATGCCGCGTTAAAAAATATTCATACAACTTGAGATTGTTGCATATTTCTTGAGAAAACACACCATATACCATGTTCTACAGCATTCTAATAAATTATAAATTATGGACAGCTGATGCAGTGACTTTCTAGTCAATTATTGTTCAATTGCAAGTCGTAGCTAAAACTAAGCTTGGTGAGTTAGCTATTAGGGGTGCAACGATACACTCAGCTCATGAGACGAGATGATACACGATATTGGGTTCACGAGAACGAGACGAGACGATATTTTCACATAACTTTTAAGAAAACTAAAATGACAAAATATATGACTGGACAAAGAGTTTTTTATTTGACAGAGTCACAAAACAATGCAGGGGCATTTTGAAATGTTTTATAACTTGCATCTAGGGCTGAAACGATTCCTCGAGTTATTCGAGTAATTAGATTACTAAAATGCCTCGAGGCAAAATTCTCTGCCTCGAGGTTTCGTTTATTCCACCATATTATACTATATGCACGTTACAACGCGGATGTCAGCGGACGCGGCAGCACGAGATCTCGTGGGACACCCTTATTCCGTACGTGAAATTACAATAACAGCTTACTATTGCAAACATACCTTTTAGCTAAAGGTTGACTTTCTGATATCTGTGGTGGATCTGGTGTTGTCAGGCCTCCTCTAAACTGTGGATGTGAACTTTAAGAACTGTGTACGAGTCTATTTGAACTAGTCAAATCTAGTGTCTGTGGCAGCATTCACACACTAGTGCACCGGTACTGATGCATTTTACCCCGGTCAGCCACAACATTATGACCACTGACAGGTGAAGTGAATAACATTGATCATATTGGTACTATGTGGTGTTCTGCTGGAAAACCTTGGATTTTGGCATCTGTGTTGATGAGACCAAAAAAAAGCCTGGCTCACACTTAGGGTTGCCAACCGTCCCTTGAAAAACGGAATCGTCCCGTATTTGGCAACTAAAATACCCGTCCCGTATTGAGCTGAAACGGGACGCACTTTGTCCCGTATTTCCGTGAGAATCAAAAATAGTCTGTAAAATGTCAATGGAATCAATGAATAACAGGTTGCTTTATGTGAACATTTACGGTAATCTTATTGGCAGCCCTCTCCTGCTCTGTGACCAATCAGCTGACAGCACACTCAAACACAAGTATGACAATACAGAATCGGCTCATCTCATTGGTCGAGGTCCTGTTGCTTGCAAAGCCGATACCGGCAGACAAGAGACGACAACAAAGCAGCGTGGGTGACGGACACCACAGGTTTCCGGGTCTCGGACACTGCCGACAGTAAAAATACAGACCCGAATGGGAAACAGAAAACGTGGCTGGAAAAAGTGCACGATAATATCTATAAGGCGCACTGCACTGTCTGCCGGCGCCCATGGAGAACTGTTTGATGTAAAACAGCATCCAGTGATGTACACATTAAAAACGTGAGGGACAACAAACCAGGGGAACCCTGGACCGGTTTGTTGTCCACCAGGC
>OMNN01066285.1:2424-21976 GCA_900302755.1 Chromis chromis
GGTCCAGTTTGAAGCAGATGCAAGCTGAAAACAAAAACCTAACTCTTCAACTGGATGAGGCTCATGAACAGCTAAAACACATCTTTCCTGGTCGGTCAAGAGTTCTGCTGCCGAAGCCAACAGAGGAGAAGCTCACTTCTCTGCCGCCAATAAAGAAACCAACAGCAGAGAAGCTCACTTCTTTGCCACCGATAAAGAAACCAACAGCAGAGAAGCTCACTTCTTTGCCACCGATAAAGAAACCAACAGAAGAGAAGCTCATTTCTTTGCCACCGATAAAGCAACCAACAGAGGCATGGATAAAGAAACCAACAGATGAGAAGCTCACTTCCAGCTCTGTGCGCAGTGAGCAGCAAGACGAGGCTGCAGAGCCTGAGGAGAAGGTTCAGGTGATTAGAATATATCAAGAGGTTGTTAATCTCAACATCAAAGACCTTGAAACAGATGATGTTGAACATGAGGCGCCAGTGGTTGAAAACAAAGAGAAGGCAGTAACAGAGAAAGAGTTGGTGGAGATTCCTCAAGAGCTGGACCAAACAGAGGAAAAGAAGCAAAAGAAAAAGAAGAGGAAGTGGAAGAAGCTTCTTCTACAGATACTTACATGGGGCTGTATCTGGATAGAGGATGAAGAGGATGAGGAGGATTATTGATCTAAAGGATGAAGCGCCAGTTAAAGGGTTAAAGACAGAACCTCCTCTCTAACAATGGCTGCATGTTCTAAAGTTTAGAACATCCAGCCATTGTTAGAGGAGGTTCTGTTTTTAACCCTTTGAACTCCTGCTGCTCTTTCTGCAATCACACTCTTGCTGATAGAAACATTGTTCTTAAACTAAAATGCATTTAAACGTATAAACACAGCGAACAACAAACATGCTGACAACAATTAGAGACATATTCACAGTCAGCATACTAATTTTTATCATCAATGGGTAGGATAAAAAGTGCTCCAGCACCGCTTTTACTATAACAAAACAAATGGAAAAGATAAAAATAATATAGAAGAATATAATATATATAGTTTGAAATTGACACATACAAAACCACATACCTTAAAAGACAAACATAAATTGGAAGTCATTACCAAAAAGAAACCAATATTAGTCCGCTGAACTCCAAACATTTTCTAAGGAAAATTTTAAAAACAAACAAAACAAAAAAGAATTTCAAAAATCTAATTTCAAATAAAAAATAAATAAAAATTTTAAAAAGATTAATACCTGTTTTTTAACTCAATGTTTGGTCAATATAATACTTTTGTCTCCCATTAAAACAGCTGATATAAATACAGAGATGCAAAAAAGTCAAATAATTATCATTATAACTTCTCATGGTGGACAAATACTACACTTTATTATTGAGGGCCTATTGGGTGCTGGTGTTGCACTGAACTGCCTTGTGTTTAAAAGCCCCTAAAATGTTCTATAGTGTAGAATTTCTACCTTATTATTATATATGAGGGGGCAAAATACTATATATTAGGTACAATTTTAAAACAATAATGAAAATAAAGTGTAATCATGATCTTTTTGACATAATAAAATAAGTGAAAATGTAAAAATGTACTATGAACAAGAGTTTTTCGTTTTTATTTTACTGATTTTCTTTATCAGAAATATCTTTTAAAGAAAATATTAATGTTTTGAGATAAGACTGTTAAAATGCAAATTGGTAAGTTTATTGTAATTTCTTTTTTCTTTTTTTTAATAAGTGGAAATGGTAAATTCAAGTTTAATACTGTAATAAGATAATTGATTTTGCAATTGTAGGTAAATTTGTTCCAAATTCACATGATCTCATAGATTTAAGGTTAGAAAATGTATTTTAATTTTAAAAATGTACTATATTTTTGTGAGATGGTTAGTTTCCATTTTTGTGCAGACTTTTATGGTGCCCAGCTGCAGAGCTGTTGTACCACCAAAGGAAGTCTCCCAGAAAGACAAATCAGATGTCCCAACCACCTCACCTTTGGACGCAACGGAGCAGCTCTACTCTGAGCTCCCTCCGAATGTCTGAGCTTCTCACCCTATCTCAAAGGCTGAGCCCAGACATCCAATGGAGGAAGGTCATTTAGGCTGCTTGTACCAAAGATTCCGTTCTTTTGGTCAACAACTGTATAGAGCCTGGGCCAAGCCCTGCTTCCCCTTCCTGAGGCATCGGACAGTTTGTCAGAACTTCCTTGAGGCCAACCGAAAGTCCCTCTCCATAGCCTTTTCAAACTCCTAACAAATGAGCATTTTTGTGTTTTTTTATGTAGCAGATCTTTTAAGGAAATCCCTGAGGAAAATGGAAACTGCCCAGCACAAATAGCAATCTGTTACCCTCAAACTTTACTTTATTATGATGTGATGAATTAACCAGTTATAAACAAAAAGACATCATGACCTTCTCTCTTGTCTCTTTTTCAGGCCATGGAGTTACAGTGTGATACCAGAAGATCCTGTGCCTCTTAAGTCACTTTTTAAATTTAGAAACAAACTACTTGTTGCTCTTCTCGTGTTGCCAAATTGCTTCTAAGACATCTTTGTAATATTTAGCTAAAAAGAGTGAAAACATTGTGCAGGCCAACTGCTGTATGCTGTTTCTTTGCAAAAATAAAAATGCTGATTTTAAAAAGTTTTTCTTCACTAAACCAAATGAAAATTTTTATATGTTTGATTACACCTTCACTTTCACCTCGTGCTGTTTCTGACTTGTGTTTTTGTAATATTCTTGTAAAATAACTGTATGGCAGTTATGGCATGAACAAACTAATGTGATATTACAGAGGGAGGAGGCAGCAGGGAGGTGTAGTTCAACACTATCAGTTATCTGCACATGTCTCTATGTGCGTGCATGCTTTTTGCACACACAGTGCTTCAACCCTTCATTTAAAACTGTCTCCCCTGTCTTTCACAGCTTAGCATGTTGTTGCATTAAAGCCTTTTATTTTTCTTCAAGATGTTTGCTTCTGTCTTTGTGGTCATTCTGGGTAAGCTGATCAACACAAACTGCACTATAATACACTTAATATTTCACAATTTTAAACACTTGTAAACATATTTCTTCTTCATCGCTTCAGGGTTGTGCTACTGCAGCAAAGAAAGCAGTAAGTTACCTTCATGATACGTATGTGCGCAGTAAGTTTATATAATTTTCCACCTGACGATTCATTGTGATGTTTTTGAAGTTTTTTATTTATTTTCTAACAGGTCAGTCATTTCTGGGGCGTCCACAGCTGTACGGCCCCATGGAGGCTTTAGCTAAAACACCTGTAGAATTTGAGTGTAATGTGCCGCACCGCCCAGAAGATGAACCCATCCTGTTTCAGTTATTCAAGTGAGTGCGTTCAATTTGATCACGGTGCTAAAATGTATTAAGAAATTATAGCAAATTCCTTTAATTATCAACCTTTTCTAGGGTGGGTGACCGTAATTCGCTGTTGGGTGAATACACCTCGCTGGAGGGGGAGCATGCGGTCATTCCCAAAATGATCAAAACTGAACATGAGGGATACCTGGAGTGTGTTGCCAGTGCACAGAACAACTCAGAGATAACACCCACAGTGAGCTACCCACACTACCTGAAGGTTGTTGGTGAGTCTCTTGCATGTACATGGTCAGGCTAAACCTAAAAAATTATTTTCACAAAATTACCTGGTGTTAAGTTTGCCTGCAACTGACATCAAAATCAGTGGTTTCATCGATCTGTAGCTTGATGATGAACAGCCATGTCAGGATGCTGCTCTGTGGGGCAGTATGTCGGACTTAAAGTTGGTGCCTGTTCACTTTAATAAAAAAAATGCTCACCTATTTTCTAGCGTTTCTGTCTATGTTGTGCAGACCACAATGTCATAACATCATGAAAATAAAACCATAGACAGTATATAAAAGATGGACATAGCCTCCAGATCTGGAAAGTGAAGCCATTGCAGAGGTGGTTCAAACATGCAATCTTTCTAACAGCCACCAGGGGGCGACTCATCTGGTTGCAAAAAGAAGTCATGGGTCTGCTATGGATGGCACATTGGTTTAAAGGTTGCTGCTGCAAGTAACTGTGAAAATGCATTATCTCCAGCCCTCTGTAATCGATAGACCATAGTTTATGCTAATGGATATAAGAAATCATGCAGTTGAAGCTCATTTTCTTCGCATTTAGAGAATGTGACCAGCTCTTATTATGGCTCCTCTTCTCCATTACTTCTGGATCATTTCACTCACTTAGAAACCTTCCTAAGCAAAAACAAAGACTGTTCAACTGCAACCCCTGTGTTGCACACAGATGATGCTGTAGGGGAGCATAAGACAGGCATTGACACAAGGCAACTTTGAAGCACATTCTTTAGATTTTCCACATCGACTGTATATAAAAGATGGACGTGACCTCTGCAAAGTGAAGCTAGCATGAGTATGTGTTCAGCCTGCATTCTTTATATCAACCAGCAGGGGGCAACTCCTGTGGTTGCAGAAAGAAGAAAATTCCACAATTTCATTTCATAGACACTTTTATCCAAAGCAACGTACATAGGTAGGTAGGGCTGCATTAAGGGCCTTGCCTAAGGGTCCTCACTGGATACCTGCACCGTGACTGGGATTTGAACCACCAATCTCCCATGCCAAGGTCTGGGGTGTTAGTCACTGAGCTGTCCAGCTAGCTGAATGACACTACTTCTCCCTTGATTTGGTACCTCAGTGAACATTTTGCTAATGATGGTCTCAGCAGCTAGTTTCAGCTCTCCTTCAATACAGCAAGGTTTTCATTTTGTTAACAGACAACAAAGTAGAGTTTTAAAGCGTGGCTACCTTTTGATTGACATGCAGTCAATGAAAAAAATCCACTGTTTTTGGAGTCTTTGTACATTTTACAGATATGAAACATCAATGCATTAGAGTCATACTAAAAGTGTATAAAACAGCCTTATCTGCAGTTGGACGTATCTTGACAGGACCGGCTGGCCCATTAGGCAATATAAGCAAATTCTAAGTGTGCCGTGGCCTCCAGGGGACGCCACAAAATCGGGAAGCATATATAAATCGCCGATGGAGGGGGGCGCCATATAAAATCTCGCCTAGGGCACCACATTGGGTAGGGCTGGCTCTGTATCTTGACAATAGTCTTACAGGCATCTGATTTATAATGGTGGTCTATGAGGAAAATAATTCTTGAGCTGCAAGGGATTCTGTTGTTGCAATACCGAGAGTGACCACTGGAAAAAGTTGGCAGCAAAACTGAGTGGCAGCATCATATCAACTTCCTTAATTCATTCATTGGCTATAGGCACAGTGGTGGCTTGAGTTTAACGCTAACATCAGCATACAATATGCTGTATGCTATGCTGACGTTTAGCAGGTACAATAGTTACCAAAGCCTGATGGTCGATATTATCAGTTAATATTGACTTGTCACAGATATTTTGGCACTGGTGTATATGTTGTCTGATATACACTGATATGAAACCTTTCATTTATATAACACAAGACAGAAAATGATACTTTGTGTTATTTAGAAATAGTGTTATCACGTAGATTTTTCCTTTTTTTTGAAAGTCATAACCCAAAATGTTGCATTGCTACCATGACTAAAAACCAGCAGAATCAATTTTGGACACCATCACAAAGTTTCATGGTAAGAAAACCAGACTAGTTAGGCATTATTAGACTTACAGATACAACCACCTGTTAAAACCAATGAAGAAATTAGTCTAAAAAACAATTATTCAAATTTAGAAAACAGTGGACCTTCACTGCCCTAAGAATTCCTGTTGTTCTGAGATGAGACGAGAATACCAACCTGTTGTGGTGTCTGTCCTGCAGAGCCAGTAAAAGGTGCAAAGATCAACCATTCAGGTCCAGTGGAGTTCTATGAGGGAAATACACTGAAGCTATGCTGTGAACGCAGTGCCGGGACTCACGTCTCCTTCAAGTGGCTGCTTGATGGCCAGCTAGTCTCTCAGTCTCCTCTCCGCTATGTTGCAGATGACTGCCTCAGGATCTACAGGTCAGTAGAATATCATTGAGACAGTCCAGCAAGCGCAACTGTTCCAATGTGTTTGTGAGCATGTGTACATCTAACATGGTACTAGGTCAGTGGTTCCCAACCTTTTTTGATCCGTGACCCCATTTTGACATCACAAATTTCTGGCGACCCCAGAGACTTTTTTTTTCTTTCTAGAATTAGTTTTTGATCAAAGATGTCCATTACATATGCAAGGAGGCACATTTTCTGCTGGTCACACAGAAAGTCAACAAAATCTGTTTTTTTTTTCACATCCATGGAAAATGCCAACAGTTTATTTCTTATGGAGCTAAAACAGAGACAGTATAGGTTGTCATTGAAAAAAAAAGAATTTGTTATTGAAAATTTTGAAGTTTTTTTTCTTGTTCAAGTTTGTGTGTCAGGTTGAAGCGAGGGAACTGAAGTAGTGGTAACTGTAAAGTCACGTGATCGCGGCTTTCAATCAAGATGTGCCAGCTCAGATATTTTTAAATGCTGCATTTTATTTGAATTAGATTTATATTCGAGAAAGTGAAAGAAAGTATAGAATACAGTTGTTATTACAGATTGTGTGTGGTGTTTTAGTTTTAAAAAGAATAATAATTAGTTAAAATATATTTTTTTATCAGTATTTTTTTTAAATCAATTATTAGACATTTCAGGCGACCCCATTTGAATTCCAGGTGACCCCAAGGTTGAAAAACACTGTACTAAGTGGTTGCTGTGAATGTTAGAATAAGGGTATTCTGCACAATAATTTGTGTTGGAATATTGTGACATATGCTGAAAAATTGGTACCAGTCTGAGATCCCTGTGCTTCTCCCACAGAAAACACTGCTCCTTACCTGCCAGTAACACCTAATTTGAAGGCCATTCTTCTGTTACTTTTTTGCTTAGCGGCTAGTTTGGCCCTCAATCAAAGAACGAGCAGCTTCCTTGCTGTCCACCATTATTTCCGATCTGGGTCATAATCATGTTGCTTTACTTCTGTTGAGCCGGTTGACCAGTTAGAGCAGACTGGGAGAGAGATTCTTATAGAGACAGGAGACAAAACAAAGCTCTTCAAACTGAGGGTAAAAAGAGGTGTGGCAGCAAGTTTGAGAAAAAATAAAGTGTTTCTAGAACATTAAACCATGCAGACGTATTCTAGTAGACAACAAAATAAAATTATAAACCTGTAAACGTGTGTACTATGGGCTCTTTAAGATTGAATTAGTTTAGCATAAAGATACAGGTGGAAACAGCTAGCCTGGCCCTGACCAAAGTTAAAAAATACAGCTACCACCTCTTAAACTCACTATATAACTTGTTTTATCTCATTTGTTCAATGTGTAGATAAACAAAAATATTAAAATAACTTTTTTCTCTCAGGAGTTACATGTCATGTACCAGGGGCTACACGGTGGCTCAGTTGTTAGCACCGTCACCTCACAGCTTGAAGATCCCCAGTTCGGTTAGGACACCTGGGATCTTTCTGTGGGGAGTTTACATGTTCTCCCTGTGAATGCGTGGGTTTTCACCGGGTACTCTGTCTTCCTCCCACAGTCCAAAAACATGCAGAGGTTAATTGATTATTCTAATTTGTATGTTGGTGTGAATGAGAGTGTGCTTGGTTGTCTGTCCCTATGTGTAGCCCTGTGATTGACTGGCAATAGGCTCCAGCCCCCCGCGACCCTACAGAGGATTAAGAGGTGTATAGAAAATGGATGGATGGATGTCATGTACCAATGAACTAAAATACAGAAAGAACCATAAAACTGACGTTTTTATGAAAAAATAGGACATGAATGGAACTAAAAATCTGGCCCACACTCCCCAAGAAAAAAGTCACAAGTGTTCTAAGAATAATAATCTGTGTCCCTCAGAACTTCTTCTAAAGACAGCGGCTCCTACATGTGTGTGGCAACCAACACTTTCAACAAAACAATGGTCTTCAGCTCCAACAGCTCTGAAGTTGTATTCACAGTCAAAGGTTAGCTGTCATCTGTGATAAAGAAACTCTCTTGGTGTCCATTTTTTTTTTATAGATTTAAAAGTGTTTATTTCAAACACAGCAAAATAACATTCTTCTACTTGCTGTTCCTTCAGATTTGGTGTCAAACCCTGACATCTCCTTTACTGTGTTAAAGGAGGATTCCCAAAAGTATTCTGCTATGGTCATCTGTGAGTCAACAAGAGGAGCTCCACCCATCACCTTTTCCCTCTACAACAGGACAGAACTGGTCAGAAATATGACAACTGATGCTAGACAAGCTACATTTAAGGTTCCACTGGTCCTTGACCGGCACTTAGGATGGCTCCAGTGCCAAGCAAACAACGGAGACCGAATCGCATACAGTCAATGGTTGCCTTTAGAAGTTGGTATGTGGTTTGTTTAAAAGGAACACTGCAGCAGGCATTGCTTTTTGCATGATAGTCCATTTTTCTCCATATCTCTTTTCAATCCACAATGTGTCCAACAGTTCCAGTTGGTGGGCCGGTGACGATACATTATGACTTTGACCTTGGAGAAAACTATGCTATTGTAGGACTGAGGTTCTACTGCAAGGCAGAGAAGGGATCTCATCTACGGTACCAGTGGTTCCTCAACGAAACCCATCTACAAGACAGAGGAGGCTTCTACTATGTGGCCGACCAGCCTCCAAAACAATCTATACTCCTGCTGTCTGTAGGGAGGAGTAGCACCGGGACGTACCGCTGTGAAGTATCCAACAGCTTCGACAACACCACTGCCATAAGCAGCAAGAGGCAACATCTAGATAAAGACGGTATAGTTGATCCGCTGCTGTTGGTCTGAGTAAAACATCCTTGTTTCAGCTGGTTTCAGCTTTTCTTTCATCTTTCTACTCCTCCAGGGCTGAACCGCCTTCCCATCTTGGTGGTGGCAGTTGTCTTTGGATGCTTCACGGCCCTGATTCTCCTGGTTACCATTTGTTGCTGCATTGGAGTGATGTTCAGTGAGTTCAGAGCCTGATTTTATCTGATATTGCTCCTCTTAATTTGGCACTGAGAAATAACACAATTTACTCTTCTTTCAGGGCGGAGGCAGTATGGAAAGAAGTCTCTGTGAGTTATTTCTTTGTTTAATTCTGATACTCTAAAAAATGATGACCACATCTGAGGAGCTTCAGGAGAAGGCAACTGGATGTTTCCAGATGTTTCACGTCTCACCTAAGATTCTTTTTCAGTTTTACTTTATTTATGGAGAGTCCCAAATATATATTGTGACCCCAAAATCACATTAGGTGTGAATGGTTGTGTAACTAACAGATAAAGGATGACTCAAGAAGTTATTGGTGGTGAAACTTTTTGAGGAGAGATCTCAAGACTGCATTATAAGTACCCGAGAAGTGGTGCTGTAGACCCCACAGAGATGGCTGTTCCAGTTTAACAAAAATGGCTTCCTGCAATCCTCCCTTAAACATTGCTATCCTCAAAGGAGTGACCCTTGTCTTTTAGATGCAGGTGGAGTGCTGAGTCTTGTGGGTCAAAGGCCTGCGCACTCCTTTGGATTGCATATACAATGTTGATTAGCTTGTGTTTTTGGGTGAACTCAGAGAGTTGACAGGTCTGCTGGCTCTCTTGAATGAGAGGTGTATGTCTGAAAGAACCTAAATAGAACCAAAACCTTCATGATCCAAGAAAGAAAATTCCAGTTGCCTTCTGCTGAACCTCTTGGGATTCCCAAGGCCTGGATGAATCAGCACAGAGACAATGACCACATTTCCTATGAGGTTGCTACCTCCTAAAAATAACTTTAATGAAAAAGTAACTGAAACAATTGGCCTCTGACTGTCCAAAATTCTCACATTTTTATGATTAAAATGATAGGAGACTGCAGAAATCCACCTGTCTTATTAAAAGGTTGCACAAAACAAGACACTTAAAGGTTTTGCGGGTAACATTCAAATGACAAAACCAAAGTGTGGAAACAGGAGATAGGTGGAGAGTGTGTTGGAACCTGCATTGTGCTGGAAGCTGGCTGTTCATTGTTATTAGTGGACTTCATGTCTAAGGAAACATTAGCTAGGTTGCAGTCAAATAGTCAAAAAATGTAGTCCTGTTTCTTTTCCTGAACACTTTTCCTTGACCTTGATGGAAAATGTCTTCAAGTCAAGGGAAGATGTAGAGTTCTTGAGACAACTGTGATGCTAAGAGAATCAAACTGCACTTGCACTAGCCTGCGCAGTCATGCAACGGCAGATGTTGATGTGGATCTGCCATTGATGGTGGGACACTTTAAAATGTGTCTTAACCTCTGCGTCTGAAAGGTGAAGCCAATGTAGAAGTGTTCTAAACAAAGGACTCTGATTGTACAGAAGTCTATGAGAAAATGAGCCTACTTCTCAGTTGATTTGCTTCCTCAGTAAACATTTTCCGAATTAATTTATGAACTGCTAGTTTCATATCTCTTTCAATACAGCATAATGTTTTTGTTTTTTTAATATAAATTATGATCCCATTTAGAGTAAAATAAGCATTAAATCAGTGTGTGCTGTAGGGAGGGGCGACATTGTGATTGACAGGCCGCCACTGTAGTGTGGTGGTCAAATTGGTGGTCAAATTCCAAACTGGAAACTTCAAAGTCACGGTTGCTACATCCATCTTTATTTACAGTCTAATATTTTACAAAAAAAATCTTTACATACCTCTTCAGCTTGCTCACTGTTTCCAGAATTAACAATGATTTTGGTGTCCTCGGTGGTAGTTGTTACTTTCCGTTCATGCTGCAAAAATGTCTCCAACTGCATTTTTTAAAAACTCAAACTTGTCAAACTTGACTGTTTTCCTCTCAGGTTGAACCTGGAGATGGAGAGAAGGATCGCTGCATATGAGGGCGACCTGGTTAGTCAATCTTTCATCCACTGACAGAAGCCAGTGTCTATTATTTCACCATATTTGTCCTGACACAGTAAGTGCCCTTAAATCATCTTTTCTTGCAGGACTTGTCAGTGTACAGTGAAGACCCTGATGTGGTGGAAACAGCCAGAGGAGATGAATTTGATCAGGTGAGATCAGATGGATTCAATACATCATCTAGTTGGTTACAAACAGCCAGTCAAACTCTTGTGTTTGTGTCTTCCTCAGGCATCTGAAGCTTCTGTGGATGAATGGCCCCAAATTGAAAAAGAGAAGACTGAGGATGAACCAGTTTAAAGGGCCACGGGGATGTTTGCTCTGTAAACACAGGCTGTTGTGGTTAAATAAACATGTGATGCTCTGTCGTGTCCTTTCAGTGTGAACATGCGTGTTGTTTATCTCTAAAAATACATTGCTGGAGAGGTTAAGTAATGATAACAGCCGCGCACGATCGTCTTTCCCGCTGAGCTCCGCCCCTTTTACGCACGGCCTTTTGCGCAGCTGCTCGGAGTGGCTTCAGTGAAGCAGCCCAGCAAGAGGTGGCAGCAGTTTCTAGTTTTAGTTTAGTCGGTAGGAAGGCTGAGCTGTCAGGTCGATCCGAGCCGCGCGGAGAGCTCTAAAGGATCCGAGACATGGAGGAGACGGGCGGTGTTAGTGCGTACGGGGCCGCGCTCGCAGGAGGAGGCTTCGACTTCTACAAGTTTATCCGACAACCGCAGACCATCGTGCGGCTGCTCAGCTGGGTGAGTGCACGGATCCGGCTGGATTTTATGTTTTAAGGTCGCTGCAGAGTTTCAGATGAGGTAGAAAGAGTGTTCGGCCTGCGGTGTGAACAGGTGCGTCTGGCCCGGAGCCCCTGAACCGCCCGTGCGGAGCGGTTTAAGGATATATTTTTATTTCGGCTTTAATGCAGCGTGTCCATTGGGAGTCGTGTTTCACGCAGCTGCTGTATGACAGCAGCTCGGTGACAGCTCAGGTCAACACTGCTGCTGTCAGAGGACAAAGGCACAAACCTGTCGCAAACACACAAGAGATCCTCACTTCCTGAAGCGCAACACAAACCAAGTATAGACTGCATGATCCACTTTGGTCGTGTTTTAACATGCAGCGTCGGTAGTTGTCGTTCTGAGGAGGTCATATAGACACATGTTTGCACAGAGAGGGGAATTCATGCACCTGGGAAAGTTCTGGGAAGTTGTCACATAAACCCTGGTCACCTGTTGCTAGGTAGATTTCATGGCACAGATTTGTTTTTGTGATCAGGACTCTGATATGCAAAGTTCAAAACGAATCTCAATGAGAGCTTGATACAGTAAAATACACTGAAAGCAGAGACTGAAGGTTTAGGCAGATTTGTTCGTCCTTGATCTCAACATCTCCTTTGTTAAAAGTGAAATCATATCTCCTCACAGCTGCTACATGTGGTTTATTGTCATCTGCTTGGCTAACTGTCTGAACTCCAGTGTTTTTTGCTTCTGACTTATTTTTACCCGGCAAGGGTGTTTTTTTTTTTTTTTTTTACTACAATATAAAGTCCTGCACCTCTGTGGCTAGAGGCAGGAGAGAACTCAAACATGCCTTCTGTGCAGTATGACATTAATCACAAAACAAAAGTTGCATTTGTTTCTTTATTTATTTGCACATTATTTGTCCAAGTGCCCACAGGTGTTACCAATACTGGGGGCTAAATTACTAGACTTTACATGCAATGGATATTTTATTGGTTATAATTTTCATTTGGTTCCATACTGGTCTCCTGTTAACTGCAGCCTGTGTAAACACCGCCTGCAGTTCAACTGAAAAGTCACAGTCACAGTTGGTTGCAGCTGAGTCACTCATGGCTCCACAGTTAAGAGAAGAAGCGTAGAATTTGTTTGCCTTTTTACAGAATCTGACTAGAAAACACAATTGACTTTTGGTGATTTTTAAAAAAAACATGTGGCATGTAGAATTAAGTAACATAATGAAATATGGTCGTTTTCCCCAACGGAACCATACGTCACATGATTTAAGGACACTTTTTGGCTCTGTTAAGTGGTGTCATTTTGGCAATTTCCTTTAAGATAACAACCTTTTCAAACTCGCTGGTTGGTTTTGGGCTACATAAGGTTAATTAAGTGTAAACTACTTGTTTGTCTTGCTGCTAATATGCATGTATTGTGAGCACAAGTGGAAACAAAGCCCACAGCTTAACTCGGATAGTGTAGCGTATCCAGTGTGGCAGATGAGGCCTGAGGACAGAATGTGTCCTTGGATGTAACTGGTGTTTGGGAAACTGTGCAAGAGAGATTATGTGTGTGTTGCTGGTAAACAGCAGCTAATCGGCAGGTAAGGTGATACCTGCGTCTCCCCAGCTGACTCTTACTCTTGGTCAATGTGTCTCACTGATCTGCCTGTCAGCTGTGCTCGACTCATCTCAGATTCATTCCGACTAGATCACCATGTATCTCGGGTGATTTAATCCTGCTTCTGTTGCCAAAACCTGTGGCGCAAGAGTGGATTGTTCGCTCTGCAACCCTGTGTACAGCTCCCACAATGGACTACACCTCCTCCTGTAACAAGGAAAAATCTGTGCCCCAAAAAAGTGTCAAGTCAAAGTTATTTCTGCTGTTTACTAAGCAAAGCAGCATGCGCTCAAAGAAAAACGTACATATGAGGTAGTTTGGCGTTTGTTTAACATCTGTAGCTCGGCAGACTAACACTTTCTCTATGTTTATTTACAGAAACATTCATCTGCTCTTCCAAAAGTCCCTGTCTCGCTTCTGTCTCGTGTTTAGGAACTCCCCTTGTACTTGCTTCCCTAGTGCCTCTGTCTCCGGCTCATTTTCTGTATCGTTGGGCTCATCCCACCAGCAGGACTGCGGCCTCTTCCTTCCCACCAGTTAAACAGTCCCTCTCTGTCCTGCTCCCAGATCTCATTATGAGTGTTGTTAGGGAGCTGGTGGCATCTCTGGAATCACATGGCAGGCAGCTGCACTCAGAAGTAGGTCACATGGTTAGGTGGGTAATCAGAGCAGATATCAGCGGCCGACCACGGGACGGTCAAAGGAACCAGGCAGCAGATAGCAAGACGAGCACAAGAGCAGGAGGATGTTTTAAGAGTAACTAATTAGAAATCACTTGTTTTGTGATGCTGTTATAAAATTATGCAGTTTAGCCAGTTTGTAAAAGTAGAAGTGGATACAGCTGCATGGTTTAAATGGTAAAGGTCCCATGTTGTGACCTGCAAATTAACAAAAGTCTCACATGTCCCCAGAATGTGTCTTTCGATTTTTCAGCTCAAAACACTGCAAAGGTGGTTCATTTTAACAGAACTTCATAACTACTGGTTTTAGTTCTGTTCTAAACAGGCTGTTTCAATGTCAGTAGCTTTAAATACAGCTGAGCTGCTGCTGTCCTTCAGGAAGAAGACTCTCTCTGTGTCTGTGATTGAAAGCGCAGAGCAAAAGAGTTAACAGATGGAAATGTGTGCGTAAGACTGGTACTATATCGCTTCTATCTCTGAGCGATCATTTTAAATGGAAATATCACTGAATTCACTGGACAGTGTTTGTTTTGAAACTCATGTATTTGATGAGACAATGTTGTGGTAATAAAATGAGCAGTCCAGAGCAGCAGCTTAGGAAATGGCTCTGACGTGACTGCTGGTTAACATGTAGTCTTAATCGGCTGTGTTTCACTTATTCTGTTGTTTGACAACAGAAAAATAAGAGAAATGATAACGGCTTTCTTGGGAATTCTACTGTATTAAAATACAGTGTATGTGAGCACAGACAGCAGGGGAGAAGTAAACAGATACAACTGGCTGAATTTAGTTTGCGCTGAAGCAAAACAACCAACGTGAAAATGCAAATTCATATTCATTTCCACCATTTCTGAATGTCTGTGAGCTCTAAATTTCCTCAGAGCTCTGACCTGTGGGCACACGATCAAAGCTAATGGTAATGTTAGCCATATTAGCCACACAACATGCTAACACTAGGACTTTCCTATTGTTGTGGTGACAATGCCATCAATAATAAAAGCAATCCACTGGGTGTTCAGTTCCTTAGATGCTGGGAGTGCATGAAGACTCTTGTGTTCGGTCCAACAGAACATTTGGTGAGACTTTTTTAGAGTTCATAGAAGCAGCACTAGAAAGTAAACAAACCGGGTGGACTGGTAGGAAGTAGTAAGCATCTTGATATTCTCACATTTTTTATTTTACATTTTTATACAATTTTTCTGATGGTGGACACAGTTGTTTATTTCCTTCTTCCAATGTTTTTTGCAGATTGCACTGGAGCCAATTTCAAATACCAGATGTACAAATTTCTTTGACTGTACCACAAAGGAATAGTTTCATAAAGTATAGCACCTCTTAACTGAAAATATCAACCAAAATGAGAGTAATTACATATTTTAAGTATGTTAGTAGATTTTCACACAGTGCTTTCATGAACTGAAACCAGAGGCTCTCTGGAAGTTAGTAAATTGTTCTGAAAATGTTTAGTTTGCTTTTGAAAAGGGTTGACAGTAATGTAAAGTATGCAAATTGTAGTTAATGGGTAAACTTGAAAAGCCTTTTTAACTAGGCTTTCTTGTGTGTTTGCAAATCATTAAAAGTTTACGAACACTGTTCCTTCACTTGTCCTTAATGGCTAATTCCTGCTTTTCTCTGTTTCACTGCAGGTTTTTGCTGTTGTGGTGTTTGCCTGTATTACAACGGAGGGATACGTCAACCCTGTCCACAGTGCTGATGCTAAATGCATCTTCAACCAGAATGACTCTGCATGTCAATACGCTGTGGGCATCGGGGTTATTGCCTTCCTGGCATGTGTGGCCTTCCTGGTGTTGGATGTTTACTTGCCTTTTATGAGCAATGCACAGGAGAGGAAGTATGCTGTCATGGCGGATCTGGGATTTTCAGGTGAGCAGGTTTTATACTTCATAAGGGCTTTAAAGCTGCACCAGTCAATATTTCTTAACAGTGGAACAAATGCGTAATTTGAAAAAAATGTCACTCATGGTGGTGAACCTACAGAGAATTATCACAGCTTTAAGTGTTTTAGCTTCTTTCAGCTCATTGTTTTGGTTTTATGGCTTGCAGCTTTAATGCTCTGAACTCCAAAACCTGACAGGGGGTTTAAAAGGCATGTTATCTTCAAGGAAATTGCCAAAATGTATTAGATTTATCAGAGCCATAAACTGTGAAACTACAGTCGTGGATTTTCAGCTTTCTGACTGTCCCCCTCTGCAAGGTGTCATTTAGTCAGCAAAATGATACAAGTCTAAGCTGAAAATCACATAATTATGCATGAAAAATTTGCCAAAAATGAATCTTTTGCAATAACTTCATTCTGTAAAAAACAAAAAATTCTGTGCTTCTCCACACAGCTGGAAAGTAATTAGTGATTCAACTGTGACCAACAGTCAGGTCACAAAAATCTAGGGACTTTTCAACTGAGCTGGGCTGAACTGTGGGCTACGTTTACACAGAGCAGATACAAGACCAGTATGGAAACAAAAAAAGTCTAAGATATCTGTAACATGTAAAACCACCATTATTCCAGTATTGGTAAAATGCTGGACAAGTTCACTCCATGGTTTTTCATTTTTTTGTAAAATAAATAATCAAAGAAGTTCAACTTTTGTTTCTGTTTAAAAAAAAAAAAAAAAAGTAAGATTAAAAGTGTTAATTTTGGCATTAGTGTGGTGTCATACTGTGTAAAAAAAAAAAAAATTAAAAATTCTGAGTTCTCTTTAGTTCTGTGCTGTTTCCATGAAGGTGCATTACTTTATATTGCAGTGAAAAATGAGTCCACAGTGAGTAAAAATTTGACAGGATTTAAAAAGAAAAACCTTAAACTGTTCAGAAGGTTAATGTTTTGTTTCACTCTTACTGCTTTCATCAACCTCCTTTCCAGCTCGGCACCTGTTTCCAGTGAAAAATAACTCTGGACTCTCACCTCTTTATCTGTACTTTATATTGTACAGTCATGACAAGGACATCATTTGACACAATGTATTGCTTTTGGAAATGTGTGTACATTTAACTTAAATTAGGGGTTGACCAATTATTGCGCCAATTATTTTCTATTAGTTTTCGCTGATTCCCAATAAAATAAATTACTTTTTAAAATGTGCTACCTCTCAGTTTGTAGTCACTCTGTGGTCTCAAGCAATGTATCACCCATAGAGCTATTTCACTGGCTACACTTCCCAGATCATGGCCCATTGACACTGCAGGATAAATGTTTAAAAGTTCTCTTTTAATTAAATGTATTTAAAAAAAAGAGACATTTATACAAAGTTTTAAAAGTAAGGTTGAATTTTATCTTGAATATTTTTATTTTTACTTCAAAACAGTTATATCGGTTCAAAACGTTGGTTATTGGTCTCTTTGATTACAAATAATTGATATCAGCCCTGAAAAAAACATGTTTATTGGCCTCTAGGTGTTACCAAAATATAAATCATATTCCTGCGAATATGCACAATTATTTATTTGATATTTAAAGTCTTTCTACTTTTAGATGTTAATACTATATTAACATCCAGAGCCGGCTTGCCCATTAGGCAATAAAGGCAAATGCTAAGGGTGCCATGGCCTCCAGGGGGCGTCACAAAATCGGGAAAAATTTCACCTTCAATATAATTATATTAAAACTAGTTATTACTATTAACTCTTAAAATGGAAAAGCTCACTTTGATTCAAATGTAAAGCAATGCCCAATTAATTTTACTACAAAACAATGCAATTCGATTTCATTTGTAAATCGGCGATGGAGGGGGACGCCATATAAAAGCTCGCCTAGGGTGCCACATTGGGTAGGGCTGGCTCTGTTAACATCTTTGTTATGTTGTGTAAAGTCTCATATGTTGACAAATAAATAATATAATCCACAGATGTCTTATATTAGTGGTGGTTTGAAGGTGATATTTTTTTATTGTGTAGTGATGCTTCATATTCTTACCACAGTGTTATTCTCCTCTAAGAGGGATTTTGTCCTTGTTATTCCTTTGGTTTTCTCATTTGAATGTGAGCTTCTTCATACAGAAAGCTTCTGGTAGATTTGACGTGATGCGGGACAGACCGCTGCCTGTTCTCCTGACTTAACGTATTGTTCGTCGTCGCACACAGTAGACGATGAGTTCGCAGCAGGGTGGAGGGGGAGGGTGACCTCACAGATTCTGATGAAAATAAACATTCATCAGCTGTACACAGCTCAGTCCACAGTCAGCCATTCTTCCTGCAAACAAAGAAGTGGTAGTTTGAAAAAACAGCTTGTGTCCATTTTAGCAGATGGCAACGGGAGAACTCATTTTTATTCTTCGTTCTGTTATCAGGAATTTTCTTTTCATATCAGGGTTTTTAGCTGACCTGTTAATAATATAATATTCTTCTATGCAGTGAGTGAAATGTGTCTGTGTGTTTTGTAGGGGCCTGGACCTTCCTGTGGTTTGTGTGTTTCTGCCTGCTGGCCAGTCAGTGGGGTCGCACCCATGATGTCCGTGGTATCCCTGAAGATGCTGCACGAGCTTCCATCGCCTTCTCATTCTTCTCTATTGCCACCTGGGTGAGCAGGAACGCTGCTGCCGTGATTTCATTACAAATGCTCGGATTTTACTTTAGGCCTCTTTCAGACAGCGGTCACTTTTACTTAATGTTCCTCATGGCTTCAATCAGACAGACTCATGACAGTGACTGAGAGAGCCACAGTACCACGTTTTTCATAAGCGTGAAATTAAACCGTACATCGAGTGACTCATTGCATAATAATGCACTAATAAAAAGATTAGATCTAAATTGGTATGTAAAAAAAATAGTTAGCTGCAGCTTATAAACTGTAACTCTGTGACTAAGTTGTGAATAATTTATAAGTAATTAATAGTTCCTTCTACTTCATCTGCGTAAACCTGTCATCAAAACCTGAATTGCATTTAATATTGATGAGAGATTGATGAGAAATTACTGGAAATTTAAGTTTGTGATAGAGTGACATTGCAGAGTGAAGTGAAAGAGAACTTTAAAAAAAAAAATTATTACTTTGGCACACTAATTGTGTCTCTGTGATGTTTTTGACGTTTTGATGTTGGTATTGAAATGTGGAAAAGGCCTGCCTAAAATCTCTTCACGCAGCTCAAAGTATGTGGCTTGTGTGTGCTTATCTCCAAATGTGATGGCATGCAGTTCAGACTTGTGCCGCGTTAAAACTGATGCGACATGCTACAAGGTTTGACGATGATCGGTTGCCATCAGATTAACAGAAAGGAGTGTATGTCTGAAAGGGGCTTTTGAGTAAGAGGCTGAATAAGATTACTGCTGACCCTACATGTACACAGAACTGATTATTAGTGCTTTTTGATAATGAAAATATCACTTTGACCTTTCTCTCTTCTAATGTTGTCTACAATATAGTCCCACATTTAAGGAATTATTCAACATTTAAGGAAATAGGCTTCCTGTCTTGCCAAGAGTTACATGAGAAGATTAAGACTTCATAGGGAAGTTATGTGTAAGTCTGGATGCTGAAACTTCTCCTACATCACAACTTTGGCTTTTGTCTAAAATCGCAAACAAAATACGATCAGGTATAACATTATGACCACCTGCCTAATATTGTGTTGGTCCCCCTTATGTGGTCAAAAATGCTCTGAACCATTTGACATGGACAAGAGGACCTCTCAGGGTGTCCTATGGGGTCTGGCACCAGGACCTTGGCATTGGATCCTTTGGGTA
>OMNN01066286.1:7598-17689 GCA_900302755.1 Chromis chromis
TACTTATTTGTTTATTCTCAGAAAGGAAATTCTCAAAAGCCATTTCAAAGCCTCGTTTTGGTCACTTAAGTGACCAAAACGAGGCTTTGAAATGGCTTTTGAGAATTTCCTTTCTGAGAATAAACAAATAAGTATACCCTGGACAAAATCTGAGATGGATGGAGCAATATCACTATCTGAAATGACAGACTGACCCCCATTTAAAGAGATGAGTTCCCTGAATAAAAGACATCAAAGAAGGCAAAAGAGTCAATTATGCCTATGTCATGTTTGTCATCCAACAATTGCTAAAATAATTAATTGGAACAAAAGTGGTGGACCATCTCATGAGCATCCTGGGGGTGTGCTGATAGCATGATTAAAAATGAAAAAGTATTAGTCAAAACATAATTTTCAGTTTCATTCTTTGACACATGCAACTATTGGCTTTTAGATTAAGCCAATCAAGCAGTCAATAAAACCATATACCTAGTTAAAATATCGTAATACATTTTTAAAAAGTGACTTAAAATGAAAACTATCATTTTCTCGTTTCAGTCAGAGCCGGCTGGCCCATTAGGTAATATAGGCAGATGCTAAGGGCGCCTTGGCCTCCAGGGGGCGCCACATAATCGGGAAAAAAATTCACCTTCAATATAATTATGTTAAAACTAGTTATTACTATTAAAATGGAAAAGCTCACATTGATTCAAATGTAAAGCAATGCCCAATTAACATTACTACAAAACAATGCTATTTGATTTCTTTTGTAACCGTATGTAAATCAGCAATGGAGGGGGGCACTATATAAAATCTCGCCTAGGGCACCACATTGGGTAGGGCCAGCTCTGTACTTAACCCACACCCCGATTGGTCAAACCAGTTGGCCGCCCTCCCTGAGCCTTGTTTTACTGGAGGTTTATTCCTGGTAAAGAGGAGTTTTTTCTTCCCACTGTCGTCAAAAAGCTTGTTCAAGGGGAATTTTTGGGGGATCTGTTAGGTTTCTCTATCTATAATACAGTTGTGAACAGAAGTTTACATACACTTCAATCATGGGAAACTCACATCTGACATGATATACATGGCTTTTACAAGTCAATGTAAACTTTTGTTCAAAACTTCAATATTGTAAGGTGTTAATCTTAGTTTGTGACTGGCTTAAACTATAATGATCAAACAATAAGTCAATAAACACGACTAACCTGACCACGCTTTCATTGATGCTGAAGATGCTGCTTTTATATTTCATTATTCACTCATCAAGTGATTAAAAAACAACTATTGTCCCCTTTATAGCCTCCAGTGTGTCAATTTAAAGTCTAACAAAAGATGATAGAATGATGTAGGTCATGCTCTTCAGAGGGCCATTGACTTCCCTCTGACAATACAACTGCCCGTCCATTACAAGGTGTCAACAATAAAGGGTCATCCTGTCCCTGAGACCACCCATGTCAAGGCTGGCCTCAATTACATTCCCAACACCCCCCCTGGCTTTGAGCGGGTCAAACGACCGCAGCAATGTCTGCTCAAATGTCTCTACCAGTTGAAACTGAAGATGTATTGCCGGCTTAGTGTTTTGATGATAAGGAGCTGATCAACAGTCCTATCTAGAGAAGCACCACAACTACTTATGGTGGACTAGAGAATTGAATCACCTTATACTTGCATTTTTCAAGGACATATATCAATCTTTGGACAGCAGGTGCTCAACATCAGGTGCACGGCCAAATGTAGGAAAACGAAAGGACAGGTGTCCGAGCTTATTTAGTCTGAAGTTCTGTGTAGGAAGAAAAACTACTTAGGTGAATGCTTCTGCTCTCTGCTCTCTGCTCCAACAAGTAATAAAATACAGCAACCATACAAAATAAGAAAACGTATTACAACTGGGTTCAGTAAAAAAAAGTTATCCTGCCCTATTCTTTCTTGTAAACATGATAGTTATGGATGGATGCTTAGCTCCACATGTTAAATTGAAGTTGTCTGT
Source organism: Chromis chromis (assembly GCA_900302755.1). Classification (NCBI taxonomy): domain Eukaryota; kingdom Metazoa; phylum Chordata; class Actinopteri; family Pomacentridae; genus Chromis; species Chromis chromis. The sequence continues at coordinate 9,562 of OMNN01066286.1, forward strand.
GCTGACAAAAGACGATTGATCAGGATGGTGGCTTTTGGGACCAACTGACAGAATGAAGGTGACTTCCATGAATATCCAATATTATAGATTGGCAACATTTTACAGTCTCTGTAGCTGCAAATAGTCTAGAGTTGTTAGCTCTAATGGTGTAAGTGAAAATGTATTTAAGTTGATTTGGACACCCAAATAAACATTGTCCCAGAACAAGCACACTTCCTCATTGCAAATGGAAATCCCAAATGTCACTGGCCTACCCCTGCAGGAAAATGCACCCCACCACATGGCAACAGTAAACAACCTAACTACTGACTACTGACTACTAACTATTTTTATTTTTTTGCTATTGTTGTATAGGTTTGTGGTGATTTTAAATTTAATTCTGTAAGCTAGGTTATATTTGTTCTCACATAGGCTACTTGTATATTGAATTTTTTAAATGATTGTAATGTTGTATGTTTTAACAAGATTTGCTTAAAAGCCCAACTAGGGACAGGAATTGTGAATTAGCTGTAGCTAAAATTCTATATGCAACACATCAGATTCATGCTGCATTGAAACTATGTTAATTGCATTGTCCCTATTAAATAAATAACAATTGAATTGAATTAGGCAGGTGGTCGTAATGTTATGCCTGATCAGTGTATACACACAAAGTACTAAAATGCTCAATAGATATATTTCGGCTACATGGTTTACATTTCTACTGAAAAACCAACACATGCAGCTTGCAGTTCTACAGCTTCCCTCACCAAAAGAGATCCAACACAGTTACACCACAGTCCTCCCCTTGCTGTGAATAAACTGTTCTGAGAAATTCGGTGTCACAGAAATGACAGCCTTCAACATGCACATTTTTATTTTTACTTTCATGTACATAAAAAGGAAAAAGTGCATAAAAGTAAAAGTGATGTTTGACCTTCATATCATTGCTGTTGTACTACTGTAGGTTTAAGGGAGCTTATAAAATAAGTCTCATGTTTTCAGTGGGTTTATCGTGTGCTTTTAATGCTCTGATGTCTCTGGTTTCACCTTGTGTCTGTCTCTGTGCCCTCCAGGAATTGACATACAGTCCTCCTACCTTTAATGTTTTCATATCAATTCCAAACGGTGGTTTAACTTAAAGCAGAGATTGATTAATCCCCTCTGGCAGATTTGATTTCATTTTTCCAATATATGTATAAACGAGTGTGGGCCCTTAGGCCAGCTCCTTAATGCCTATGAAGCCTACCTCAAGATATGATATACCTCCTGAACTAGGGCAGAGAGGAGTGGTGGAATGCTACTATACAAGGTTGACCGATAGAAGAATTGACTGATATCAAGAAAACATACCAGTGGCTGGAAAAGACTGGTCTAATAGACGGCATAGAGACACTAATTATGGACAGTACAAGAACATGCGCTGAGTACAAGATCAATAGAGGCCAGGGTCTACCACACCATACAAGACCCCAGGTGTAGGCTGTGCAAAGATCCACTGAGACAGTACAGCACGTAACAGCAGGCTGTAAGATGCAGGCAGGAGCATACAGTATGTGGAGCGCAATAACCAAGTAGCTGGTATAGTGTACAGAAACATCTGCACCGAGTTATGTGCTGGAAGTCCCATGATCAAAATGGAAGACACCTCCAAAGGTGGTAGAGAATGTCCGAGCCAAGATCCTGTGGGACTTCCAAATTCAGACTGATCAACTGGTGGTGGCTAATCAACCAGACATTGTAGTGGCTGATAAACAGCAGAAGGTTCTACAGAAATCTAAGCCTAAAATCTGGATAAAAATAAACCATGAGTCACCAAATTCCGTAAAAGAAAATTTATTCAGCGCTCCTCGGTCCGACTTTTCGGCTGAACTACAGGCTGTGCTTACAGAGAAGATAGACGAGAAGGAGACTAAATAAAAATGTAAGCAGTATAATATCTATACTAGGGCGGCTGTGGCTCAGGTGGTAGAGCGGGTTGTCCACTGATCGCAAGGTTGATGGTTCAATCCCAGGCCCCTCCACATGCCGAAGTGTCCTTGGGCAAGACACTGAACCCCAAGTTGCTCCCAATGGCAGATTAGCGCCTTGCATGGAAGTCTGTCACCATTGGTGTGTGAATGGGTGAATGAGAAACACTTTGTAAAGCGCTTTGAGTACCACTAAGGTAGAAAGGCGCTATATAAGTGCAGACCATTTACCATTTACTATGTATGAACCTGTGGGGGCTTGTGGGTGTTTTTTCAAATTTTGTAAAATGAATAATCAAAGAGGGCTGCACGGTGGCGCAGTGGTTAGCACCGCCGTCTCACAGCTAGAAGATCCCCGGTTCGCGTCCCGGTTAGGACGCCTGGGATCTTTCTGTGTGGAGTTTGCATGTTCTCCCCGTGCATGCGTGGGTTTTCACCGGGTACTCCGGCTTCCTCCCACAGTCCAAAAACATGCTGAGGTTAATTGATTATTCTAAATTGTCCATAGGTGTGAATGAGAGTGTGCTTGGTTGTCTGTTTCTATGTGTAGCCCTGTGATAGACTGGTGACCTGTCCAGGGTGTCCCCTGCCTTCGCCCTAAGTTGGCTGGGATAGGCTCCAGCCCCCCCGCGACCCTCCAGAGGATTAAGCGGCGTACAGATAATGTACAGATAATGGATGGATGGATGGAATAACTTCAGGTGTTTTTTCTTTCCTTTTTCATGATTTGTTGCATTTTAACTGTGTCTCACTGCTCAGAAGATATTTTGGAGTTCTTTCTGCTTCTACCCATGGTTGTGCTGTTTCCAGATGTGCAGGGCTTTCTATAGCTGTGAAAAACAAGCCCACAGTGAATACAAATATAATAGGAGCAGTTAACACCCACAACTTGTTTGGGGTTCAGAGGCAAAATACTTACTAAACTCTGAATTTAAGACTTAATAAAAATCAACATTCCAGTATGACAATACCAGAACAGCTGCAGAAGTAAAAGACAGGCCGTTAGCTGGCTGATAAAGGTTACTATCACAAGACTCTCTCAGATAAAACAGAGAAACAAGGACTTACTGAAAGTCCTACAGTCTCTTTTATTATGACAACTACACATATGGATGCTCCCCCTTCAGGCAATGATAACACACATCTGAAGGCTCTTGTTTTCTTCTTTCATAAAACTCCACTCAGCATCTGTCTTAATGCGTCCGCCCGAGGGAGGCCAGATGTACGAGCAGACAGAGAAAAACACATCCAGTGGCTGAGTTCAACTCACTGATCCTGATCCTGACCCTGATGTTCTCCATGCTGAGAGATACCACTTAAAAAAGTGGAGGCATCACACAGGAAACACCATCAAATAAAATACGCCAAGGGATAGAGTGAATCAGGAGGAAGTAAAGTTAATATGCTTTACACATGTAGCAGTCAGACTTTAACTGCAGGACCTCCATGTGTGTCCCGGTTATAGCAGGAGATGAATGGTTTTGAATTCTTTTAATCCTTCTTGTCCTCATTTGCTAAAATATTCATCAACAGACAACAACATCATGATCAAAATGAACCACACTTGAGCTATTTCTTCACTGCATAACAAGTTTTAATCCAAAAAAGATTCTTGGCCCAAACTTTCTCCACACTGCTGGACCAAATCATTATTTTTAAAGGTTAAGGTCCAGTCTTATTTTTCACAAACTACATTTGCTACTCATTAATAAAGACTCAAACTTCTTTTTCTTTTCCAGATGGTGTTTTTGAGATGGCATTATTGTAGTGGGAAGGAGCCTCTCCTCCACAGACAGTCCAATGACAGCTAAGTGATTATTATCTCTGTCTCCATTATTCTCTAATGATGCAACCCAGTTTTTTAACAAGAGATATAACTGTTATGAGAGATCGATGATCAATGTGGTTTTGTTTTCCTATACTCAAGTTGAAAGTTTAATTTTGCGCACTGACTTGATTCTCCTATTCAGTTATTTTAACACTGCTGTTCTATATTTGACAGTCTCCATTTGGCTGTGTGCATTTTGACTGATTTGCTTATTAAATGCCGTTTGTGCTTTCCGGTGGCAAGCATGCAGCCTAATCACCAATTATCTCAGTTCTGAAAAGAATCATCTGCCAACAAAATATTCTAATGGCCAATTTTCCCTGAAGTAAGCACACCCCAATGTAGCATAAGAATGACAATACACTGTACAAGCAGCAGTAAACTTACAGTAACCACATCTTGTTCCTCCCTCGAACACAAATCCATTTGGTACAGGTCCATATCTGCGCAGGTCTGGAAGGTTCCAGTGGCCAATAATGACAGGAGGGACTTCCCGAGCTATAGCCAGTAAGTTGTTGCACAAATGAAGAGTTGCAGGTCCGCTGTCCAACTTGGTCCCTGGTAAGACTCCAACACTGAATCTGTGAACTGACCAAACAGGGAAACAAGTCAAATCAAATCAACTTATTTGTAAAGCACATTTTAAAACAACCAAGCACTGTACACATTATAAGAATAAGTATAAAAAATACATGCAAAAATGCAAGCCATTAAAGAGAACAGAAACGTGTGAGATAAAATACTACAATATACAGACAACTAAAAGCAACCAGAAGCCATTGACAGCATGCATGTCTGGGGATTTGTTTTGATAATGTGAAGAGAAAGGGAAGACTTGAAATGAGAAAAATTTAAACCGTTTAAACCAATTGTCAAAGTAGTATCGTAAACTGAAAACAGTTAGAGCAACACTTTACGAGGGGCAGAAAACAGTGTGCTTGCAGTGATTGCATCAACATGGAATTGATTTCATTCACAAATATAAAGGAGAAACAGCTGCACACAGAAAAATGAGCAAACTGAACTCTGACTAAACAGGCTGAGATCTAAAGCCCAATGCAATCAATCAAAGCATGTCACAGACATCTGTGTAAGCGAGTCTGTGTGTTCTTGGTAGTAAGAAAAAAATGGAAAGCGGAAAAAATGAAACTCAGTGTGAGCATGATGGTTGTGTTTCTGCCTGTAAATCTGCAGAACTTCACACAGAGCATCTGTGGATTTCTTGCAGCAACACTGAGCCAAAGACTTTTACTACACTGAGCAAACTTCACCAGGTGAGATTGATGAAGGTGACGATGGCCAGCTGTGTCATATCATCACTCAGGTTAAGAAAGATTTATGTGGTGTCACACGAGACAACAAAAGCTCTGTGCATGATGGCCCTCAGCCCAGAGGCTGGCAGGTGACATTTCCACTGGTTTGGAAACAGTCCACACTGTGGCTTTAAGCCACACGCACAAACACTAATGACACACAAGGAAGCCTGAACAGACACAGATGCATCCATACAAACAAGCACACACGTATATGTTAGCATAAACAAATGCCAAACTGGAAAATAGAACGGTAAAGCAATATGTTGACGGCCTCTTCCACACAATCAAGTCTCCTGACACTATCACTGGTTACTGCTTTAAAATCCAGCTGCCACCTGCTGAACAGTCCAGTGCTATTAATAGCTCCTATGTGATTATCACTGAAACAACTTATATAATAGTTCACACAGTGGAGTGTATACATGCCACCGAGTCTCAGTGTGGTTTAAATCACACCATGGCAGTAATTCACTGTTCTAAACAAAAATCAGTATATACTGTAATCATTCTCAATCATACCATCTTTCTCAATGAACAAAAAACATGTAGTTTAAATAAATAACCATCACTGACAATAGACAGTGTGTATAATAAACTTTCTTCATGCCAAACATTTAAAGCATTATAATCAGCACTTGTCATGATGCAACCTGATTTGTTTTTATCTAGGATGGTGAATCAGAAACATGTGGATGCTATCGTTTAAGGTTTTTATAGGGTGATCCATTCGTAATGTATAATATAGGGCTGCATGATACTAAAAAAACAAAAACATTGGCAAACATTGCCATATATTCTATATAAATGGTGATGTGAAAAAATAGATGAAGTTTCGCCAGAAGACTTGAATAACTAGATTTGGAAAGAGTTCATCAGTCTAGAAGGGTGATTTTGTAGGAGTGTGCCTGCATCAAAAACAAAAATTAATTTTTAAAAAGCTGGAAAAGGCCAGCAAAACTCTGGCAAAGGCATCTGAAGTAGTTTTTTGTACTTTGAATGGCATCCATATCTGGCCTTGCACTCGTACAGAGCCCTGTGATTCCGATTTAGATGATCAAACACTTTAGTCATGGTGGTTCATGAAGTGGCAGTTCTTGACACTGCTGACAGAGTACCTGTTTTCGATCAACGTCATCCTTTCTGTACCAAAATATTTCCATGCTCTGATGTTGCATTGCTTTTTGCAGCCGAATCTGATTCTACTGTTCCTGCCTTACTTTGCTGTGCACATGTGACGCCTGCATGTCCACAAACTATGTGTCTTTTGAATAAAGCTTCATCGAAGAATCCTTAAATTGGAGTAAATTATGTTTCTGGTTCATGGTCCTGCTCACGGTTAGGATTGTCAGCCTGACCAATTATCGAGGCTGCTATTTGGCATTTTCCATTTATCGGTATGATTATTGACCGATTATTGCTAAATAAATTAAAGAAGCTACTTTGACTCTGATGCAGCCGGCTCTCTTGCTGGACTCACTCTACCGTGTTTCCACCGACCTGGTGCTAGTGCTGGTTTGGAGCCAGTGCCTGACTAAGCATTGGTTCTTTGTGTTTCCACCACCTAAGCACCGGCTCCAGGTGCTAAAAACTCCTTGCTGGGCCAGAGCTAAGAACCGAGTACGGGGGGCGGGGTTATCGTGACCGGTGATCAGAGGTGCAGAGAGAAACACAAGCGCCATTGATCAGCGGTGATCAGTGATCAGCGGTGGAAAGGGACAGATGTATTGGAATGAATCCCGGGACACACGGAAATTTTGCACACACACACTGTTGCGCTGAAATCCGGTACAATTGTGTCGCGGAAATGCGGAAGTGCCGGCGGTGGGCAACGCAGACCTCCGCAGACCTTATAAACATCTTTATAAAGATGTTTATCTTCATAAAGATGTTCATCTTTATGAAGATAAACATAGATATTATCATCAACTTATTGCGTTTGTTTAACCGCAATGTAATGGATACAAGCTTAGACAGCTTCTGGTGATGCAATGGCGTGGCTCCAACTTGGCTCCTGGCTGGTGGAAACGCAAACCGGTTCTTAGGTGGAACAGGGTTTGAACCAACTAAGCTCCGAACTAGAACTAGCTCCGATCGAGCACTAGAACCAGCTTGGTGGAAACACGGTATTTGTGGTCTCAAGCAATGTCCCACCCACAGCACTATCTGATTGGTTACCCATCACGAGTAACAGCCAATCACTGAAAGCTACTGCTTACACATCGGGGCAGACTGACACATTTGCAGAACAGAGCAGCGAATTAGAAGGGCTGTGTTTGGAAAGTGAGTTGTAATAAACACCACAGTCTTCCACCAGCATGCCCAGATCCCTGTTACACAGGAAATGCCGTAATAATTTAATTATTGATGTCAATGCATGATGTTTTGCTAACAATGCTAGACTAAGGCTAGGGCTAAGAGGTTTGCCGTGCCTGTTAGCCTGTGCTAACGCTATTTGGAGTTTCGTAACATCTATTTAAAGTAAGATTAACTTCTCACTTCTCTCTAGATACAACCTGCTAAAACTGAACAAGCCATCGCCATAGAAATCCAGACATTATCTACTTTAACAGTGGCTAAGGCTATGCAAACGACCAGCAGCCAAGTCAGGAGGCAGCTACAGATGACCCTGAAACAGTGTCTGGAAAATGATAACTAACAATGCTTCGAGGTCTGGGCCTGAGAGGGCAATAAACGGGATAGTACAGTGAAGATTGACAAAACAGAAACTAGCAGGCGGGACTGCAGGAGACAAATATGTTTATCAGTCTTTCTTGATTACCGAAAATCAATGTCAGTATCAGACCTGAAAAAAGCATACAAGTCGATGCCTATTTTACTCTTAACTTCAAGCGCTTTTGCTCAATCTTTTAGTACAGGGGTAGCCGACCCTGGTCCTCCTCAGCTCATCATCAAGCTCTGCAGAAGCCTGATAACGATCCTGATCATTTAAACCAGGTGTGTTGGAAGAGGGAAACATCTAAACATGCAGGATAGTGGCCCTCGAAGACCAGGATTGGACCCCTGCTTTAGCATAA
>OMNN01066326.1:0-43603 GCA_900302755.1 Chromis chromis
GAACATGACAATGGCCCAAGATGTTGATTTGACCTCCAAACTTCCTAGACCCCATTCTGATCAAGCATCAACAGGATGCAGTGGAACAAGTTGGATTGACAGAGGCCCCACTGCACAAGCCAGAGTACCTAAAGGATCCACTGCCAACGTCCTGGTGCCAGACCCCATAGGACACCCTGAGAGGTCCTCTTGTCCATGCCCAATGGTTCAGAGCATTTTTGACCACATAAGGGGGACCAACACAATATTAGGCAGGTGGTCATAATGTTATGCCTGATCGGTGTATATTCTCATCATGCTGCCAAAACAGGTTGGACCCATTAGGGCATGGACATCAGACCTCTGGGGTGTCATGTGGCGTCTGCCTCAAGGTGGGGCCCTGCTTGGACCAGGATTATAGCGATGCATCTTGCGGATGCTTGATCAGATTGGGCTCTGGGGATTGGAGTCCACATCAACACCCTGAGCTCTTGGTCATGTTCCATGAGCTGCTTCTGAGCTTGAGTTTTAATGTTGTGGCTGATTAATGTATGTTAGATAATTTACAACACAGCTGTAACTTTAATACATCTAATAGAAGACTATTGCAGGCAATATTTGAAATCACCATGCTGCTCCACAAATGGTGGAGTTTCTAACTGACACGTCAGCATCTCGCATGCCATGTGTTAACTGGATAAAACCGCATTTTAAGGTGGCCTTTGATGGTCACTGATTAAAGGATTGTCCATCTACTGTTTACACTATCTGATCATAGTCCTTTAAAGCCACACCTGAGTAGGGTGTGGATTAACTCAGTGATTAATAATTTGTAATCAGTTAAACAGCTCAACAACTGCTGGTGCACAACTGGTTAAATGTAACCCTTTTTAACTGGAACAATAGAAGTTTTAACTTTTTCTTAAAGACAGAATAGAAGACCATTTGCATGCTGCATTTGTATTTTTGTTCAATTTTTTGGATTAGCCAAAAAACATCGACACCAAGGTATTTATATCCGGTATCCTTTAACAGTTCAAGTAACAACATCAGCAGCAAAAACAACAACAACAACAACAACAATAGTAATAACAGTGCATATTAATATATAGATACACTGTATATAGTTAAAATCATGTGAAGGTTGGAGAGTGGCAGCTGTAAAAATCACGCTGCTCCATATCAGTCCTGGAAATAAAAATAAAATAAAAAAAAAGAAGAGTAAAATAAGACTTCATTATGATAAAATAAGTTGGATATGCTGCCTGTTGAATGTCCTTTTTAAATTCAGAGTCACTGAAGAAGCGCAGTGACAATAAAAAGAAAACAATGATAAAAGCAGTATGTGACAGAAAAATAGAGTTCTGGTTGAAGCAATGATGTTTTGTGGAATGGAACCGTGTTTGACAGTTTCCGTGTCTGACACATGAAAAGGATGGACGGGTTGTCGGTGTGTTGTCGCCTGTGTTTCCGCCTTTAAACACTCGGTAACTTTTACATTAGTTACTCAGACCTGCTGGAACTCTTTTAACTGGGTAACGAGTCCACGACAGTTCAGAAATTAGACGGTGCTGCACTTTTGCTAACTTATTAGCCACGTCAAGCTAACAAACAGAGCAGGCGAGTAAGATTCAACACATCCGCTCTGCTGACTATCAGCGTAAAGTACACCGGTACCACTCACAAAGGTAGGGCTTTTAATTTGAAAGCTGAAAAAACGTTTAATCTCGTTTATTGTGTGAAGCTTGACACTTGTGCAAGTACTGTAGTTGCACGTATTTTGCTACGTTTTCTGGTGGACGCCGTGTTTTACAAGTTGGTTTGAGGCTTCTGGTCGTACTCGTACTTTGCCAGGTGTTTTATTAGCCCTCAGCGGTAACATGTCGGCCGTGTGTCGGGTTTTCTAGGAGTCTTAGCGTAAGAGTCGTCGTCGGGGCCTGTTCGAGTTATTTCCATCACTGCCGCTGGCTAACAAGTCCCTAAACAGAAATGTCACTGGAGGACTATGAAAGACATTTCGACTCGCTAAATTCGGATTTGGGCGGCGGGTCTGTGGTCAGTGAGCGGTCAGCTTCGGGCACATTTAATGGCGAAGAGGAGAAGTTGCATTACATTCCTATTCGGATCCTCGGGAGGGGGGCGTTTGGTGAAGCCACTCTGTACAGAAGGACAGAGGTAAGTTGAGCACAGCACAACTCCACGCTAATAAACAACGAGGACACGTCAAGTCCTCATGGCCACAGAAAACTCCCTTAAAGTTTAATGCAACCAGAAATATGTGTCTTCTGCAGCTTTGCTAAGTCCCCATAACTGTCCTTAGCCAGGCAAACATGAGGTTCTACACTCTAAACTGATGCTATGGCTAGCTGTGGTACATTTTGTCTTCTCAGTCATTTAGTAAACAGCAGACCTGAAACGATTAATCGATTCATCAACTCGTTCCATAATCGATTAATCGGCCTGAGTCTTCTTTTTTCTAAAGGATATTCAAATGTCTCTGATACCACTTTCTTAAATTAGATTTTTCTTGGTTTCTTTAGTCAAGTCACCATTATTTATATAGCACATTTAAAGCCTTTGACTAGAATTGCTTTGCAGTAGAAAAATCTGAGTTATGAATTAACCCAGCAAGATTAAATATTGAGGTTCAGACCCTGCAGTGATATTTATGGTATGAATTTACCTGAATAATTTAAGTAGTACTGATTAAAGGCCTACAAAATGTATAAAATATAACTTTACAAGACCATTTAAAATATTAAGACTAAGATCCAAAAGTATTATTAATTATGGAGATTAACCTAACTAATATTAAGGCCAACACGTCACAGTAGTACTAATTATTGAGATTTACCTGAATAGTTTAGATCCAAAGTTATGACTCTACAAAAATATACATGAACACAACAAACCCTACGATTCATTGGATCCCCTGTTTTTTTTATTTTTTATGGGTATTATTTTGTGTTTTATATATATTCCTTGAGTAACAGAACATAATTTTTTAGGTCATGGACAAAACAAGAATTTTTAGGACATCATCTTGGGCTTTAGGAAACACTACTCAACATCATCAGTACTTTCTGATATTTTATAGCACAAATAACTAATCAATTAACTCAGAAAATAACTTGGAGATAAATTGACAGTGATAGAATTGTTACTTTCTGCCATAGTAAACAGTACGTGTCTGGCACACTGAATTGCTCACAGTTCTTGTGGTTCTACACCCTTGATATTTCTCACACAGTGACTGTGAGAAATTCTTGAGTGAGAACAAGATAGATGACTTTCTCATGCCTTTCCTCTTTATACTTTATTATAACTGACTGCAGCAAAGGGAACCCTTTCCCGCCACCCTGTCAAGAATGCATTTTGAACCATTTATATTTTATAATGTTTCTTGTATTACATTTTTTAATATTTTCAATGTCTTTAAGCAGATAAATATTATCCTGAGTCATTCTGTTAACGTCAAAAGGGACATATTCAGACTTATGTTATTATTATTATTCAATAATATGTCCCCTTTGGCTTCCCCAGGACAACTCTCTGGTGGTATGGAAGGAGGTGGACCTGAACTCGCTCTCAGAAAAGGAGCGCAGAGATGTCATGAACGAAATAAGCATCCTGTCCATTCTGGAGCACAACAACATCATAGCCTACTTCAATCACTTCATGGATAAAAACAGTCTGCTCATTGAGTTGGAGTATTGCAATGGTAAGAAAACGCACTTTCACTCTGGGATCTGATTGAGATTAGTGTGGATGCAGTTCATGTGTGACAGAATGCTAAACAACCTTGTTATCGCAGGAGGAAATCTGTATGACAAAATCCTCCAGCAGAAGGGGAAACTCTTCGGTGAGGAGGTATGAGTGCACCATTGCAGGCCTTTTTTTTTTTTTTTAACAAAACAGACTATTCTCAGTTATATCGTAATCTTTAACATGTTTCTTCAGGTGGTCATATGGTACCTGTACCAGATCGCCTCAGCAGTGGCTCACATTCACAAGGCTGGGATCTTACACAGGTAAGATGCTCATGCTGTTAATGAAGGTAGCCGGACTGTCACGTGACTTTAATGAATAATCGGATTTTTGCTAATCGGATCGTTTGTTTTTTTCTTGCAGAGATATCAAAACTCTGAACATTTTCCTGACCAAGACTGACCTCATTAAGCTGGGTGATTATGGCCTCGCAAAGAAACTAGACTCTGAGTTTTCAATGGCTGAGACTGTAAGTTGTGACTCCTTTCATCCTAATGTAGGAGGCTAAGATTATGTTATTTAGGTTTTAAATCATTTGTTCACTCTATAGACTCTTGGTGTAGTGATTGAGTAGATCGTAGATTTGTGCCTGCTTTCTTTTTAGGTGTTGCCATATTATTTAGAGGCGCATCACCGTAAATTTGAGAGAAAACATTACTTGTTTCTTTGCTGAAACACAGCAGTCACATGTCGATGAAAACACATATACTGAATGTGTACAGTTGATACTCTTTTGTCACCTTGAATGCTGCTACTATATAATTAGAATCCAGATGCTGATCACACACTATATATATAAAGCTGTGGGTGTGAGTTTACTTTGCATAAACTCATTGTGTGAAGTATACAATATACAATTTCTTTTCTTAATAATTCTCTTTGTACTTTTACTTCCTTGGTCCGTGCAGTGTGTGGGAACTCCATATTACATGTCGCCTGAATTGTGCCAGGGATCAAAGTACAACTTCAAATCAGACATCTGGGCCATGGGTTGTGTACTTTTTGAAGTCTTAACTCTTACAAGAACGTTTGATGCAACGGTAGGTTTGCAGGCTTTCTAGAAATCAGTAATTAATTGCATTAATCAGACTGTTAGATTTTTGCCATCAGAATGAATTTTACTGTGATGTTTGTGTCTGTACAGAACGCTCTAAACCTCTGTGTGAAAATAGTCCAGGGAAACTGGACTATGGAGGTGAACTCGGATGTTTATTCGTCTGCATTGATCAAGCTGGTGCACGAGTGTCTCGATCAAGTAAGTGAGAGGAGAATAAGGTTTCAGTGCTGTAAAACTAATGATTTGATGCCAGAAATAATACCTAAAAGCTACCCTTTTTGATTGATCACTAAGCTCTCGAGATCTTTTTGTTTTGCAGGATCCTGTAAAGAGGCCCACAGCTGAGCAGATTCTGGACCAGCCAGTCATCTCCTGTTGCCGACAGTGAGAATCTCTTTGTTTCTTTTTCTATTGCATATGTATTCAAAACATTTTTAAGCTTTATTTTTCCCCTGGAGGCAATTCAAAGTAAGATACAGTATGTGTATGTGTGTATATAAGATACACCACTAATATGTAAGATACAGCACTCCTCTGACAATTTTGTTCTTTGATAGGGAGCTTGAGGAGCGAGTGGCCTTACTGAATTCAGCAATGAAGAAACCAAAGTAAGTTAACATTTTTTGCTTGATTTACATTGTAAAAGCCAAGCACCCAAAAGCCTTTCCAATCGAGATATAAGATTAACCCCGGCCTTTTAATATGATGTTGTTGTGTATAAATGATTTATTGTCATACCTGCACTATAGGCTGAGCACAGTGACTGAGACCCCTGTCGCAGTGGTGACTACACGCTCGAGGGAGGTGTATTTCTGGGGAGGAGGGAAGTTCACCCCTCAGAAAATTGATGCGTTCAAAGGAGGCAGCAGTGCCCAACACGTGTGTGCAGGAGAGAGTCACTTTGCAGTGGTGACAGTAGAAAAGGAGCTGTATACCTGGGCTGTGAGTATTCATCCATCACTCTGGGGCGGATATACAGGATGTAGTTGTTCTTGTGCTGCACTACAAGAAAATTTCTCAACCCTCAGAATGTCCAAGGCGGGGCCAAGATGGTTGGCCAGCTGGGGCACGGAGACCAGGCCTCGTACCGGCAGCCTAAGAGGGTGGACAAGCTCCAGGGAAAGGCCATCCGACTGGTGGCATGTGGGGCTGATTTTACTGCCTGTGTCACTGGTGAGAGAAGAAAGGTTCCTGCTGAAACAGAAACTTGTATCTATAAAGTCACCCTATTTTCTTAATGAGCCCTCTGGTGCTTCTTTTGCAGATGAGGACCAGATGTACATGTTTGGGTCAGATTATTACGGCTGCATTGGAGTAGAGGGCGAGATGGGCGTTGAGATTTTGGAGCCGGTGCTTCTGGAGTTTTTTGAGGAACGACATGTCCGCCAGGTTTCATGTGGAGACAATCACGTGGTGGTGCTGACACAGAACGGGGACATCTACTCGTGGGGCTGCGGAGAGTATGGTATATAGGATTGCTGTATGTACTGTTGTTTGGAGATGCTGTTAGGTAGCGTCTGCAAGTTTGTATTTGCTTTTATGATTGTAGTAAGCCAGTGGAGGCAGTAACCCTTCAGTATTCTCAGTCAAAATTGCTCCTCAACCTTTTGTCTTTTATCCTTTTTTTCCTTGTTGCAGGGCGTCTTGGCCTGGAATGTGAGGATGACTTCTCTTCTCCGATGCAAGTAAGGCTTACTTTCCTGTTCTGGCAAAAGGAACCACTTAGATGCAAAGTCTCTGTGTAACTAATCCAGAAAAAGTCAGAAAATGTTACTGCTTTCTTTCTGTCTAATGTCCTGTGTGTTGTTTCTTTCCAGGTAGAGATTCCCAAAGGTGCCACCATCTCCTCAGTGTCATGTGGCAGCGATGGAACCTTCTTTTTGACAGAGACTGGTAAAGTGCTAGCATGTGGACACAATGAATTCAACAAGCTGGGACTGAACCAGGGACTGTCTGGTCTCAAAAACCACCCTGAAGAGGTACTGAGCTGTATTTATAGTACTACAATAATAGGCTTACCGTGATGCAGCTGCGTTCATAAGCTTTTATTTTTCATGTACGCCACACCAGAGTTCCCAAGTGATCCCATACATCACCACGCTGACCTTGGTAAAGCAGCTGTCACATTTCAAGATCCAGGTCATAGCTCCAGGAAAGACCCACACAGCAGCCATTGATGGTACAGCAAAAAAAAAGAGATCATATTTCTCTTGTAAGCAGAAATTGTCACAATTTTAAGAAGTGTTATTTCATATGATTTATGACTTTGCAGGACGCGGTCGCCTGATCACCTTTGGTTGCAACAAGTATGGCCAACTGGGTGTGAAGGACTTCAAGAGACACCAGGGTGTTCAAGTCCTTGTTGGACCGTTTGGAGGGAAGATAGTGACCAAAGTGTCTTGTGGAGATGGATTCACTATTGCAGCCACTGAAGGTAAGAACAAAACATGCACTTCATGTGGCTACAGTAATATCTGTATTTTTATGTTTTTATGTTAAGTGTGTTTCACTTTTTTTCTCCAAAGATTAGCCATTTAGTTTTGATTCTACCGCTATATCATAATCTGTTTTTTTGTTGTTGTTGTTGTTTTTACCTTGCAGACAATCAGATCTTTGCATGGGGAAACGCAGGAAATGGGAGACTTGGGATGCCTGCTGATAAGGGCTTTGGTTCAGAGGTTTGCCCTGCCATGCCAAGGCCCATCTTTGGTTCCCTCCACCACGTACCAGACCTTTCTTGCCGTGGCTGGCACACTATTATCATAATGGGTTGGTCATCCCAGTCATTACACAGACACTGGTACAACAAAATACCCCAATAAACAGAAGTATGATAATTTTTTTTCTTATTTGTAGAAAAAGTGCTCAACTCAAAGACCATCCGCTCTAACAGCAGTGGACTGTCAGTCGGAAGTGGTAAATACTTTTTTAAGCCACAGATTTGTGTATTGAATAATTTGGATTGCTTGACAATAGATCTACATTTTTCTTGTATGTGTGTTTTCAGGGCTGGGCCAGGAGGCGTCGACATCCACGGTGGATCTGGACATAGAACCTGGTTCTGAGACTGAGTGTCGCGACAGGGGTCTTGGAGGTACACTGGAGGTTAATACAGAGGACTGCCTCATGGAGACCCCGATGATGTCGATGACAAATCGGACTGCTGATAGCTCCTGTCCTTTCTGGCTTAGAAAGGTTTGCTACCATGAAAGCACTGAGGAATCAGGCCGAGTGTCCACGTAGCGATTTTTTTTCTGAGCATCAATGTCTTTAGTCAGTTGTTACCATCTTCTTTCAGATAGCTCAAATTTTTTAGGCAGCAGCTTTGAGCACTTCCCGCTCTTTTTTTAAGGCAACGAATTACATGGGTGGGACTCATCACCCTGGTAACCAAGAATATAGATTAAAAGTTTGTTTTTCTGTCCTGAGCTGTTTGATACGTCAGATAAAAAAAATCACGATGGGGGGCGATGCTATTCCATCATACAGCTGCAGTTAGAGTGGTGATATGTTGTCAAGGTATGGTCTAAACCACAAAACCACCCACAGTGTGGGAGCGCATTTCTACTGAAGTGCTGCGATGAAGCAGCCTGCCATTGCTTTTCTGCCAGAAAAAAAAACGCTGAATGGACACACGCCCCAAGAAAACCTTAGTTTGAATTAAAAAATGAAAACATCTGAATGAGACCTTAAAACACTCTAATTCAGACAAGTTTTTATTGAACAGGAGCTTGAAGACGCAGAGTTCATCCCGATGCCAGACGAAGGCGATCCATTCACTCCTGACCAGCTCTCTTCTTTCTCTGAGAGCGTTACTCTACCATACGAGGAACTGAAAGAGCTTAAGGCTGCAGCAGCGGCGGTCAGCAGTAATACAGGCCTATCGGTAATGCCAACATAGCTGCTGTTTGCACAAATATACACATGACTTATGTACTCTGAATGAAGCTTTCACAATACTTAGTTATATATGTCTACTGCATTCAGTCTTAGCTTTCTTTCTGTTGGCTCGACAGACTAAACGAATGACCTGTGATAAAGTCAACGGACTGGAGGAGACTGACATCTGCAGAAAAGGAGAATCGGGCACATGCTGCAAAGCAAGTAGTGAAGTGGCACAGGTATCTAACTTACACACTCAACAGTGCAAATGATGAGCTAACGAGTACACTCCATTGCAACAGTGACAGCAGAGCTTATTTTGCAGCTGCGAGAGACAATCGGCCATCAAGAGATGAGGATCCAAATGCTTGAAAAGCAGGTGAATTTATAAGTTTTTTACAAAGTCCATCTACCTCAGAGCTGAGTATGATCAGTGTGCATAGTTAACAGCATGTACTGTGCTTCTGGTGTCTGTAGGTCAGTGAGCAGAAGAAGGAGAATGAGAGGCTCTGGGCGGCGATAAGTCGTTCTGCACTACAGGGAGCGGGATGTGACAGTAACGGAAACCATCACTCCGATCGTATGCCCGGAGCTGGAGGAGGAAGAAGAGGCGGATTCACAAATCATGGAGGCCGATCTGCCGGGGCCAGCGTGTGAGACTTAACCTGGAGATGTCCTGGTTTTGGTGTCAGAAGCACATAGCGGATTAAACAAGCTGGTTAGGCTGGGAGGTAGAGGCTCAGTGAGAGGTGCAGCAGCGACTGATCCTGATTCCCACCCAGTGGTTACATTACAGTATCGATGTTTAACAGAGAGCTAAGTTGCATAATTACATTTTATTGCATATGAAATAATGTATAACGCATAGCACGCTCTCAGTGCACATTTGTTGTCACCTGGTTGCGGTGATCTAGCAAGTTTCTCCACAGACTGAAATGTTGGCTGGACTCAACATGAAGCTTTGGACCCAAACACCTGCGAGAGGCAATCTGATCATAGTGTTACGCTGCAATGTGAATGTTGGTGGGGTTGTTGTTGACTTCTAGTGATGTCAGCATTGAGGCTTCAGACCTTAGTGCCTTAGTTATTGTCACTTACCCTGGTAAGACTAGCTTATGCAAATAGGAAACCGTTTCCTAATGTGTCCAAAGTGTTGAAATATGAGAAGGTGGGTGGGCAGGCAGTATGTCGACATCATCTTCCAATGTGAAAACATACTGTAGCTTTCTTATGTATCACTTTTCATTTTATCTGATATTCTTAAACAGCTTTTTTCACATTTATCAGACATTTTAGCTATGACAAACATATTCTAATTATTTCATGCAAATATACAGTATATATATATATGTTTATGTATACTTTAAACTTTGCATGGTTTATTGTCACATTAGGAGCATTTGTGTGAAAGACGGAACTACTGATTATTTTTTTTAACGACTTGGCAACTTTTCCCCTATTGCCTTCTTTGACTCTTGAATTCTTGTGGGTGCAGCACATGTAGGTCTGTTCTCTTTGTGACATGTATGAACACTTGAACAGGTGTCTTATAAAATGTGGTCTTTAACGCATATATAATATAGTTGACCTTGCAGCTACGATGTTATTTTCTTATTTTGTTTTCTTTTGCCATTTTGTCAATCTTTGGTACTTCCTGAAATTTTCTTTTGCCATTTTGTGCATCCTTTGTGAAAGAAAACATGTCTTTTGTTTTTATTTGTTTGAGTTCTGTTTGGTTTGTTTATTGTGTGTTATAGCGTATGTGTTTAAAATCCATACATAACCCATAACTCATGAGCTGTCAGATGACAACACTGTAACACTGGCAGTATTTTAACATGCAGCGTTAATTCCCGAGTGCCTTAGTAAGCCATTGCATCTAGAATTAGTGCAAACATGACCACGCTGTGCCTTGGGTGAACTTTTTATTCGGTGTGTTGAGCATTTAAGAATACGGTTTACTTTTTTTTTTTTTTTCAACCGTTTACCAAATATTGTGGAGCTGTAGCAGTTGTGCAAACTCACAGTCACACTGTTGCTTCATGCTTTGTGTACAAGCCATAAATAAAAGCTGTCTTGTATCATGAGTGCGTCATACTGTAATCTATTAATGTACAGTAGCTAATTCTACATATTGATATCAGCACATCCTCCTTGTAACATGTCCACGTAGTTTGAATCGTAGCATCTGGACTTGCTTGAGTTTGTCGAAGACGTTTCACCTCTCATCCAAGAGGCTTCATCAGTTTTAACTGACTGGTTGGGAGTTCCAGATTTTATATTCTTCAGGAGCCATTAACACTATTGAAGCTTTTGTCTGCTGGGTGAGTGTTGCCCCTCGCCTCATTATGCGAGTCGTTAGGTCCTTCCCTCTCACAATGGGGTTCGTTAGGGCCCGTTTTGGCCAGGTGTGAATGGAAAATGACTCCTGAAAAGTATAAAAATCTGGAACTCCCAACCAGTCGGTTTAGAACTGATGAAGCCTCTTGGATGAGAGGTGAAACGTCTTCGACAAACTCAAGCAAGTCCAGATGCTACGATTGAAACTACGAGGATAACCATGACTGAGAACCTTCACAGACACACTCCTTGTAACATGCTTGTTTTTATCTCAGACAGTTATGTTTAGTTAACTATTTACAAAAAACATAGGCAATAACAAAATGATGCGATGAGGATTTATTGCTCCTTGTCTGGGTCATCTTACTTGGTCCGTTTCAGCTGCGAGGTGCCAGCCGGGAGACGGTCCTGATGCAGATTGCTTATATTTCCCTTGTAGGTTTGTCGTTGGTTCTTTTTCTGCACAAAGGTATCAGACACAGTACAGAGAGTGTCAACGACCATACTTATTCACACTTAGGTCTAATATATAACAATTTAGGGTAAATTGTCCACCTAATGTAACTAAACTAGAAGATGCCCTGTGCATTTTCTTTTTTAAAGCAAACTTATGTAGGACTGAGTCTTAAATATAATGCTACACAGCAGCACCAGTAGTCAAAAAACTCCATCATGTGCCTTTAACTTTTAGCATTATGTGTGAAATTGCTGGGTTGGCCCTTTGAAAGAGATTAAAATATGACTGGCTTACCTCTGGAGTCTTGCTCCTGCTGTGGGTTTTGAAATACTCCTCTGTATCTGTTCCTTTGATCCTTTTCCCGAAGGAGTTGTAGACTTGACGATGTGATTGCTTCACCTTTTTACAGACTTGGACGTGTTTCTCTAATCTTTCTTTAAAAAACTTTCTGTTGCAGATTTTGCAAGGAAAAAGCTGGACGTCTGTGTTATCCATGAGTGTGAGCTCCTCCTGCTGCAGTTGACTGTCACTGCAATGAGAAGCACTAGCACCCGGTGGGAGAACTGATTCCCCAGACGGTTTTCCTCCTGCACCTCTGTGGTTTTTCATGGCCAGTCTATGACCAGTTTTCTGAGGCATGTCTCGTTCATCATCCGAACTGTCGGTCTCCTTATGTGTTATTTCCCTAAATCTCTTTTCTCTTGCCGACATTGCACTACCCTCATGTTTTTTGCTGTATTTTGTTTTCTCTGCTTCTCCTCGAATGACATAATCTTTTTCACCTTCTCCTTTTCTTCTGGTATGCTCTTTTACGTTCTCCCAACTTGATTTGTTCAGCTCTCCATTCACTTCTTTCTTGTTAAACATGCCTTTCTTTCCTTTTCCTGTTGACTGAGGAGTCTCTGCAACTTCCCGTCTGCTCTGCTGTACTTCATGTATATTCCTCTCTCTGCCCTCAGTCCTCTGATCTTGTTTATTCCGAGGCTGCCTAAAATCCTCAGGCCTTCTTTCCTGCGTCGACATGTCTCTGCTTTTCACTGGCTCTTTCCTCTGCGGCTCATATATCCTGGTTTTTGTCTGGGCTTTTCCCCTCTCAGCTTGTCCTCTCCTGGACCTCTCCTCCCCAGTCTTTTGGTCATCACCTGCAGCAGTATCAGCACTATCCCTCTGGATATTTTGTCTTATTTTTCCTTCAAGCTGCAAGAGTTTCTCCTGTAGCATGCGCTCTTTTGCATTAATTGCTTGGGCCAGCTGCAGCTCTCTCCTGGGCACATGTGAGTCTTTTCTTGGATGCCAGGACCCGTAGATCTCTCTGATGCCACTTGTGTGATGTTCTTGGGGCAGCAAAGTGCCTCTGGGTTGTGTAGAAACTGTGATTTTTTCAAAATCATGTGGAGCAAGTAAGGCTTGTGTCCTGGGAGGTCTTCTGTGGCTAACAGGCTTGTTTGGAAACAGCTGGTCTGACGCATTTGCTTTCGGCTCAACCACATGTTTTGTATGAGTACAGATATTATCATGTCCTCTGCTGTACTGCCTTTGGGGACTATGTTTTGTTCTTGTGTAATTGCTCATGACTTCATCTGTTGTAGATTATGCTGTGCTGTTGTTCCAAAGATTCAAAGACACGAGTCTTCCACGGCAGCTGTTAAAAGCTGTGAAAACAAGCAGGTAAAAACAATTACAGTAAAAAGAGAAAAGGATAAGGGGAGTAAAAATAGCAAGTCAGTGTCAAGTTAACCAAAGACTATGTGTAAAAGGGCCTATCTACACTTTAGATCAGGGGTGCCCAATCCTGGTCCTCAAGGGCCACTATCCTGCATGTTTTTGATGTTTCCCTCTTCCAACACACCTGATTCAAATGATCAGCTCATCATCAAGCTCTGCAGAAGCCTGATAATGATCCTGATCATCTGAATCAGGTGTGTTGGAAGAGGGAAACATCTAAAACATGCTGGATTTTTACTTTCGATCACCAGGATTTGGCACCCCTGGAGTAGAGTGTTGAATTAAAAGGTCAAGGAGCTGCCAAGCTCAAATGTAAGCAAGCGTGGAAGAAAAATCCTACATGGGTTGGTCATTGCAGATTGCGGTGTTGCTCCACCAGCCTAGATTTTGCTCACAAGTTTACTTATTGGCTATTTGGGAGCCAAAGCTAATTTCTGTAAAATATCATGGAGAATTTTACATGTTTTGGGGCTCGTAGTTTCAATCGTAGCATCTGGACTTGCTTGAGTTAGCTCGAAGACGTTTCACCTCTCATCGAAGAGGCTTCATCAGCCTCGATAATAACTTACTAATTAAAAAATTGCAAGCAATGACTTTTTTGTTTTTCCAGTTGTTAGCTAAACGAGTCAGAAAAAGTAAGACAAAACAAGAGCTGATATCAACTTACCAGTAGAAGTTCTCCAAATGTTCCTAAAGATACAGACTTTCAGACGTTACTGTTTGTTGTATGTTTTGTAGAGTTTATATACAAACACGCAAATAACCTCAGAAACTGATGCGACTCCTCTTCCAACGTTTATACTTGTTGCCTAGAAACCAGATGTCTGTGCTGTTCTCTGATTGGTCCGTTGAAACATTACTTCCTGAAGCGGAGCCCCGCTCCCGTATGCTTCAAATCGAGATCTTTCGGAGCTGCATGGTCGATTCACGGCATCACAACAATATTCAGGTGACTTGTAGTACTGACACCGAGCTTTCATGTGTTCATACAGCACGAATACGAAGTTTAACGTGTTAATTGTTAATTATTTAGGCTGCGAATGGTTTAAACGTAATTTATTTATGTTAGCTTAGCTTGTAGCTGTAATATAGCCCCTGTCATTGTGTACGTTTCAGACGTACACAACGCAGCTCCTAATACTGTCTTGTTTCTCCTTTTTTAGGTCCACTATGTCTGATAAAGACCTAATTTCAGTGGATTATGAAGTTTTTGGCAGAGTGCAAGGTGTATTTTTTCGGAAATACACTCAAGTGAGTTTGATATTGATGAGCTAGTTCTCATGAGCTAAACATATAGTTTGACAAAAGACGTCAACTTAACTCAGGGTTCCCTCATTGCAGATATTGTAAATAAGTGTTTATTGTGTGGATTCTCTGAATTGAGATGATCACTCCAGAGATCAGCAGTCGAGAGTATATAAGTGTTTATATGTCCCAAATATGATCGAACATGAAATGTACGTATTTTTGTGGTATTTATCCTATTGATGCTTTTATCTAAGTAGTTGAGTAGTGGTGATACTGATAGTTTCCCAACAATAGCCAGCCTCATCAACAAGGCCAGAGACCCCAGTGCAGGGCCTCTGCATTTGCTTACTGGTATGCACCAAAACACCAAGGCAAATCCTTGTATGTGAAAACCTGCTTGGCAATAAAACTGATTGTGATTCTGGTTTCGGGACTGCCTATCCTAGTTATCACTATTGCACAGTAATAGGCAGTCTTTGTCCGATATAGCCATGGTTGGTTGCATTTTCACCAATAGCTTCAGTAAGTTTCTTTGGAAAGAATTAATCATGTTTGAAAAAAGGCATCCAAAATAGTGTTTTGCTTTGTATGCTATTCAGGTCTGGCTTCGGACTTGTCATACAGAGTTTTGTGGTACAGATGTAACTGGTCAAACTAATTAGTTGTAGACAGTGTTGCTGACAGAGTCCCTGTTTTTGGTAAGCATCTTTTCTGTAGCCATGTATTCCCAAACAGCGGAAGTTGTGATTCTTTTTGCAACCAAATCTTTCTTTTTAACTGTTCCTCTCCTGTGCCCGCTCATTTTGCTGGGCACATGTGGAGCCTGCATGTCAATAAACGTCATGTCTTTAAATACATTTGTAAAAAAAAATAAAAAATAAAAAAATTGAGTGAATTATTTCCTGTCAGAACATAACATGTCATGGAAAATGAAAACCATGAGAGGTTTGTTTTTGTATCAAGCAAGAACAAAACTTGTAGCATGTTGTGTTATGTGAGATAATCTGACTTACTTTACATGGCACCTCCTGTGATGTGACTATTGCACATGCACAGATTGCAGTGTTGATGTTGAAACAATATATTATGCAGC
Organism: Chromis chromis; assembly: GCA_900302755.1. NCBI lineage: Eukaryota > Metazoa > Chordata > Actinopteri > Pomacentridae > Chromis > Chromis chromis. The sequence goes on from OMNN01066326.1 coordinate 15,550, forward strand.
CCTACCGTAGGATCTGAGTCCTAATAACTATACAAGGCCTTCTGTGTAGCTTTTCCTACATGTATGAATTTACATCTATCTCATTCTAGCCATATTCACTATTATAACTATCATTTTCCAGGCAGAAGGGAAGAAACTTGGCCTGGTTGGCTGGGTCCAAAACACAGGAGCAGGAACAGTTCAGGGGCAGCTACAAGGCCCACGCACCAAGGTGAAAGAAATGCAAGAATGGCTGAAATCCACTGGGAGCCCAAAATCGCACATAACCAAGGCGGAGTTCAACAATGAAAAAACTGTTGACAGCCTAGAACACTCCTCTTTTAACATAGTGAAATGAAATAATGCATAGACTGTGCCTGTTATACTAACTTGGAAGCAGATGTTTATTTATTTAGTCTTTTTTTATTGGTTGGATTTCAGCACCTATAATGAATGAAAAAGATGTGTGCTGTATAAGCTGGGTCTCCTTAACATCCATGATAACTCTAATAAATGGAAAATTCCTTTTACCGGCTTCACATTGTTTGAATTTTGTGGTAACTGCAACAAAGAAATATAAGGTGTGACACTATCAGCCTGGTTGTAAGGGTCCTGCACTAGAACATCAAAAGGAACATGACTGTGTGGTTATCACAGGTGGTATCAACAGTATGGTAACAGGTTGTAAATTTGTTTAAACATTTGTTAACAAACCAGATTTAATGGTATGACCTTGAAGTCTTTTACTGTGGTTCTCACCTGCCTTCATAAAAACTGACTGTAGGTGTCAACAGGGAGCCTGTATGAATTCATTCAGCTGTAGTATATTGAGCTTTTGAAGGCCTTAATTACAACATAGCTAAGAAAGAGAATAAAGGATGTAGGCACACAAATAAAAAAAAGGAGAACAGTAAAAAAGATTACTGTTACAAGGTTACAATTTCATTTAGCAGATGCTTTTATCCAAAGCGACATACATAGGCGGGGCAGCATTAAGGACCTTGCCTAAGGATCCTCACTGGATACCTGCGCCCTGACCAGGATTTGAATCACCGATCTCTCTGGGGTGTTAGTGAGCTATCCAGCTACTAACATACTGTAACATAATAATAATAAGAAGAAGTAGAAAACATCAATTAGAGTATTTAAAATTACAGCAAATGAATCAGCTACAACAAGCACAGCTGAATGACTGAATACTCAACAAAATGCAGTTCTAGTCATTTGGAGGACTAAGCTCTGGAGGTGGAGAAATCCATGATGAAATTGCCAAAAATGTATTGTCAATTTATTCTCAATCCATAATAACTGTTAATTTGAAAAATCTGGGAAAAAAACTCATTGAAAACTCTCACATACTTGTCACGTCAAATGTCCTGAAATAAACTGTGGTGTTAGTCCTAATAGAGTTCTTCTAATCAGGTGCAGCTTTATAGAATAGAATAGAATTTCTTTATTGTCATTGCAAATTTGCAACTTTCTTCTTTCAATTCTGTCTGTAGTTGACATCCATTCTGTTGTAGAGATGTCTTGTGATGGAACGACAAACACTTATTCCTGCATTGAATTTAATAGAATATCAAATGCTCAAGTTTTGTTATTTAATGTATATTTTTTTTAAAAACAGTTGAAATCCATGCAGGGATCACCCAGAGCTGCCACAGATGAACAGTTTTGCAAGTGGCATTGATTAATAAGAAATATCTAGACAGAGGCACATTTATTTGGCCAGGCTTTTGATTTTAGCTAACAATAATCAAATACCTTGTGTGCCAGCTGCTGAGCCTTATCCTCTGTGTGTCCTTTTCACAGCACAGGTGTAAGTAATTACATTAATGATGCTGAATTCCATTTAGCTGATTTGGTTTCATGTTTCTGAATTATGCATGCTGGCTCACTGTCACTGCAATTTTTTTCTAGCATGCATAGGTACAATTTAGCTAATAACACCTTTACTTTTCTACTGTGACAAGTCAAAATGTATGTTGTAAAAAAAAAAGACCTGACACCACAGGCCTAACTAGACTTGCTTATGAGATTGAGGCATAACAAGTCATGCAATGGGGCAAATTAATGGAGAAATTTTTGATTAAAATGGATATATTGACTTTTTATATGCAGGAAAGACTGCAAACCTGTGTCTGGGTTTGTAAACACATGAGATAGCGCACTCCGTACAGCAGGTGGCGATAAAACATGGCGCCTATTTGCGAACTGTCTAGAAAAAAGTGTGGGAATGATGAGTTTGTGTTAACTCGGAAATCAGAATTTTCAATCTGAAAGCTTAGAGGGCCCCAGCTCACGGCGCCAAATATTAACAGACTGCAGATTGACTCTGTTTTTTGTATGTGTATATATTTCAGATAGCCTGTGTGATTTACTAATCCAGCCCATAACTTAGGCATCGTCACTTTTTGTGGACACTACATGCTTGTCGGTGACGTCTGGGATCATGAATTTACTAGTTTTCGAGTGACTTGAACGCAGCATTAGTTTGGTCAGTCGCACCAGAAGATGGCAGTGTTAGCTTTATTTGTTAGCAGTAAGCAGCTAAGGGCAGCTCTTTTTGTACAACGTTGACTGTACACAACAGCTGAGTTATTCTTTGGTATGGTTTTCTAATGTTTACTCTATTGGACTTTATTTTAATGTGTCGCGATCAAAAGTTTCAGTTGGAAGCCACAAAACTAACCGACTTCAAGTTTGCGAACGTTAGCTAGTTAGCAACGGCTAATTTAAAGGCAGTTAGCTAACATAATACTTTAGTGAGTACAAGTGAAGGAGTAAACATATACAGAGAACTGAATTTATCATAATTAAGTGTTTGTGCTTTTATGTGTCGCGGACACAATGTTTCAGTTGGAAGTCACGAAATTAGCAATCTTCAAGTCAGCGTACGTTAGCTTGTTAGCAGCGGCCAATTTAAAGGCAGTTGGCTAACTTAATACTTTGGAGTAAACCTACCAAGAGAACTGAATTCATCATGATTAAGTGTTTGCCTGTAGAGCTTCAGGGGAAACTCCGCTCCGGTGTTGCCATCCCCTCCCTTCAACAGTGTGTAGAGGAGCTCATCCTGAACAGCATCGATGCTGGAGCGACCTGTGTGGGAGTCAGGATGGACATGGACGCGTTTAAAGTTCAGGTAATAGACAACGGTACTGGGATGAGCGCTGAAGATATGGAGTGTGTGGGAAATAGATACTACACAAGCAAATGCAGTTCCCTGAATGACCTGGACAACCTCAGATGGTACGGTTTCAGAGGAGAAGCCTTGGTAAGTGTGGTTTCTTTAGCCACTCTTGTTGAAATCTCATCACGGACCAGATCATCAGTGAAAACACACGTTAAACTATTCAAGGGTGGCAAAGGATTGGATGTCTTCGAAGCGGAGACTGCTCGACCTTCTGCTGGAACAACTGTCATCATTTGTAACTTCTTCCACAACATGCCAGTCCGGAGGAAGAGGGTGGATGCTGTCCTGGAGGGTGAGAGGATCAGACACAGGGTGGAGGCTCTTTCTCTGATGCACCCCTCAGTGTCCTTCACCCTGAAAAATGACTGCACAGGAGCCATGCTGGTGCAGCTTCCTAAAGCCAGAAACACCTATCACAGGTTTGTTCAGATCCACGGCCTGATGCGAGCAGAGAAACTGGGAGAAATCAGCTACACACACAAACAGTTTGAAGTGATGGGCTACCTCGGCAGAGAGGGTCACTACAATAACAGCTTACAGTTCCTGTATGTAAATGACAGGCTGCTGTTGAAAACACGGATCCACAAGCTGCTGAACTTTCTCCTGTGCAGATTAAGCAGTTCAAACCAGAAAAATGACAGTCAGGATTTGCGGTCTGTCATCAGGAGTCCAAAACACAAGCGAAGCCAGGAGCTGTATGGGGTATACATCATCAATATTAAATGCTCTTACTCAGAGTATGACATTTGTCTTGAGCCTGCCAAAACTCTAATAGAGTTTAAAGATTGGAATGGGATTTTGCTCTGTGTAGAAGAAGCGGTGAAAGCTTTCCTGAGCAGGGAGAACTTGGTGGCTGTCCTTTCTCAAGATGACTTGGATTATGTATCTCCTAACGTTTTTGGCACTGATAGATCCGAACAAGAAGAGAATAGCGACAAAGGTGGCTTAGAAACTACTATTACTTCACTGGATTGCAGCATTGGAATGAAACTGGCATCTGAGCCGGTTTATCGTAAGTGCACAGATGTCAGTGTATGTGCAGAAAGTGGCCTGACGGAGTGCACAGCAGATGAGACTGATGAACTAGGGCAGAAAACGATAGCTGCAGATGAATCAGAAAAGATATACAGTAAAAAATGTGTAAATACAGAATGTATAGAGGAGCCACAGTGTGATCTGGTTACACTGGAGCCTGCGTCACATGATAACAATAACGAAGAAGAGGAGCCAGTATTCAATGAAGCTGGGGAAAGCTCTCAAATGTTACATATGTCAAATGGGCTAGATGGTGAGGTTTCTAAAGAGAGGGAGATACAATCAAACAGTGCTGCCTCAACCAGCAATGTAAATTCATTACATAGTCTTATTAAACACGTTCAGCCTGCTTTAAACTGCACTGAGCAAACAGTAACAGACTGTCAAAGCACAGGCTGCCAAGGACAGACTCTAATAAGTGACAGAAAGATCAGTCTGTCTGACCCATACATTCATGAAAGTCTGCACACTCAGGGCCTGTCCCAATCCAACAGGCCAGTATTTCAGGGGCGAGATTTAACTGTGAAACATGAAAGACTCTTGGCATCAAAACGCAAGATATCACTGCATGCAGGCCGAGATGAATCTTCACAGAAACTATGCGGAGACTTTGCTGCTATCATCCCTTCAAAAATTCCTAAAGTGATTTCTTGTCAGAAGTTATCCACGTATAAGGAGTCTGGCTCTCTTGACAGGTTTAGAAGAATATATGGGAAATCTGATGAACTGAAATTACCAAATTATCTTGAGGCACATGCACAGAACAGCAACAGACTTCCTCAGACAGACAGCTTCGTTCTGAATCCTAAAAATATATCGGCTTGTCAGAAAGATCAGCAAGAGAGTGATGTTACAGAGACAGGACAGGAGGGAGAGGAGACACAGAGCAGCTCCCAAAGCCCACCCACATCATCAGATGTCTCTAAGCTAAAACCAGTCTCGGCTCAGAATAAAGGTAAAAAATCTTTGGCAGCTAAACTCTGCCATTTAAAGCAACACACCACAACAGATTCAGAAGTATCACTACACATGTCCAGGACTACCTCAGAGGAAAATGTCCGTCTCAGTAGTGGTAATGATGGTATCCAAGAGAGCAACGACAATGAGAATCCCTGCGATCCTACACCAAATCTCAAGCTAGACTCAGGTTGCAGTACAAATCCTGAACCGGATGAAAAGGATGAGGATATAACATCAAGTGACTGGCTTCATCACTACGACACATCTGTTGGAAAGATGGTTTACATCAACAGAGTGACCGGGCTCAGCAGATATGAGGACCCAGCTGTGGAAGAAACACAAGTGCCCTGTACATCTGATGTCACCAATATGGCAGTTAGTGTCATCTCTGAAATGGGTGAGTTACTACACATCATTAGAGGTCACTGTCATTGATGATTAAACCCAGAAAATGGATCTACTGTTTGAGAAATTTAGTGGTGCCATGTGGATAAAGTGCTCCTGTTTCCTCTCATGTCCATGTTCCTTGAACTGTAGGGATGGAATACAGGTGTTACCCATTTCAGGTGGATCTAGTGTTGCCTTTCCTGCCTAAATCCAGGCCAGAAAGAGTGATTAGCTCAGGGCTTGATTATAGAGGTACCTCACAGACATGTCAGATGGTAGACTGTAAGATTCTAACTCACACATAGCAGAATAATGATTGAACTCATTTGTGCTCACTTGTTATCTTGTCTGTCTTTACAGATGATGTTGGTGATGACTCCAACTCACTTTCTTCATTGTACTCAAAATGGAATAACCCAGTGTTTGTCCGCCCTCCTATGGTAAACAAAACCTATGTTTTTGCATTACAGTTTACTTTTTTTTTTTTTTTTTTTTTTTTTTTTTTTTTTTTTTTACTTTGGGGGCAGTGGTGACGCAACAGGTTAAGCCCCTGACTACTGATCAGAAGGTCAGGGGATCGAACCCCACTGCGGCCACTGTTGGGCCCCTTAACCCCTGACTGCTCCCCGGGTGCTGCACTGCAGCAGCCCACTGCTCCTGCTATGTAGGATGGGTAAAATGCAGAAATTGAATTTCCCCAAGGGGATTAATGAAGGTTAAATTATTATTATTATTAAAATGTTTTGCTTGTTTTATTTGTTATAAAGTCTAAAGTCTTCAAGAAAATATAGAATACATTTCAGTATTTATATATTTAATACTGAGCTCTATTGTGTCGACAGGTTGGTGTGGATATTTCCAGTGGACAAGCTGACAAACTGGCTGTAAAGATTCACAACATCCTGTTTCCATACCGCTTCTCTAAAGCCATGATTCACTCGATGAAGGCAAGTTTATCCTTTAACCGCCATTTTAGTATTTTGACAAATTTGAATGAAATAATGTTATAAAACTGTTACACAATTACCTTTTAGGTTATTCACCAAGTGGATAAAAAGTTTCTCGCATGCCTCATCAATACAAGAGATGAAGAGCCAGGAGCGCACACTGAAACTGAAGGTACGGAGGGAAACATTGAACCTTTGTCATCCGTTGTTTTCCTGATAGTTTGTGTATTTCGTATTTGTGATTTTGTTTTGAAATCCCAGGAAACTTGTTGGTGCTGGTGGATCAGCATGCTGCACATGAGAGAGTTCGACTTGAAAATTTAATTGCGGGTAAAAGAAACAACAACACAGTGCCAAGTATTAATATCGTTAATGAAATGTAAAATTAATAAAGATGTTGTTGGGATCCTAATGTGATACTTTCATAATAACTATTTGTGCTGTTGTAGATTCATATGAGGACGATCCAGATGCCCAAGGGGAGAGGCGTCTGTGTTCATCAACTATTTTGCCACCTCTGGAAATCAGTGTGTCAGAAGAGGATCTAAGGCTGCTTAGGTGAGGTTACGAGTCTGTTTTGTGCAGTGCAACAAGCAGAGGAGAATGCCCACATACCTAAAGCCAGATACTGCCAAGTTTAAGAATATATATTTGTTTACAGAATAGCTAAAGACAGAGATAGATTCGTAGCATTTCACTTGGCCTGCTCTTGTACATGAAGGATAATGTGTATGTTCTTCCAGATGATCCCCAGTTTACTTGCAAGGCTCTCTGATATTGCTGCTCCACGACTTCAGGTGCCAGCTGTATGTTACCCAAGATCCAATACAATAGATACTATCTGGCAATTGAGAATGCAAGACCTGTGCCTTCTGGTGAAGATGCTTCCAATATGCATGTTTTATTTACTTTGGTGTGAAGGCATTGCTATTGCTTGATAGATTTACTTATCCTGCAGTTAGCTTTAAACTATTTTTAGCATATTGTCTGTTCTATACAACATCTGAGACAACAAGCGGTCGTGAGATTAAGGATGCTGGTGGTAAAGATGTCAAAAGGGCTGGGCAACCTAGTGGCTGCATGGTTAGGGTCCAACCAGTGTGGGCGTTGATGCCATCAACACTGGGTCCCTGGTTAGATTCCTGACCGACTGGACCTTTACTGCATGTCTTTGCTCTTTTTCCCCACATTTCCTGTGTGTCTCTACTGCTCCTGTCAAAATATAGGCAAAAAAACCGAAGCAGGTACTACGTAGATCTGCATTTTCTAGAGTAAGCAAAGACGTAGAGTTACATCTAAACCATTTTAAGGCAAGAAGGGATTATATGAATGAGAAACCTCTAAATATATAACTTTGATAAACAGAGATGAGTGTTAAGGGATTTGATCCATGACTGGAGAGAGATTAAATAAAAAAGATGACCAAAGTGTGGATGCTGTGAAGCAGCCTTCTGTGTTCATTTCATGGTAACCTACAGTATATTAAGTCTTTGCCAGATTTCCTCCAAGGCCACTATTAAATCTATAAACCTAAATTCAAAGGTTGCTAATGTTGACTATGTTTTTGTTGTACTTTGGAGTGTCAAAAGGTCTTGTCGGCGTTGCATTTTAAGGTTAACAGGCTAAATTGCAGTTCAAGGGGTTTTCAGACAGTCAAAAGACTCAGCTCATAAGAACAAGTTTAAGCAGGTTGCCTGCTTTGGACAGGAGGGTGATAGTTCTATAGCTGCCACAATCTACTTCTTTCATTTTTTGAATAAGGTTATACCCTGGAGCTGTAAGAGAACTTTTTCCTTTGTGATTTCTGATCTACCTTCCTCGATGATATGAGACTTCACAGATGGAGACGCAGACAGTCAGTCACCTCAGAAACATAATGTCACCCTTCAGCTTAAATCATATAAAGCAGACTAAACTATCCTCTAGCTAGCAGTTAAACTCTGGAAGAATGAAACAGCCCTTCACCATTGCTGAGTGTTTTCTTGCCTCCTTGTTGTGACATGAGGACATACTTAGATGTTCATCAAACTGCACCACACAGCATTTTTAGATTATTACATACAGCTTGTCCGCCACAGTTTTTTGTGTGTATTTTTTTTGTTTCTTTTTGTTTTCATTTATAAATTTCATATTACAGATATTATTACGGTGCTAATAGATTGTGCCATCATATTCCTACAGGTCTTGCCAGCCACATTTGAGGAGCTTGGGCCTGGAAGTAACTTTCTCACAGGCAGCAGATCCACAAGTGTTTGTAGGGAAGGTTCCACTGTGCTTCACAGAAAAAGAGAGTAATGAGCTCCGGCGAGGAAGACCATCTGTTATCAAGCCTATTGTTGAGGTAAGACTTGTAAAGCCTCGATATTAAGACAGTTTACTATATATAAAGCTAAGTAAGGTTTTTACTCTTCTGTCTCCTCTTGTTTCCCACTTGCTTTGTCTCACATCAGGAGTATCTTCGAGAGCAGATTGAGGTAAGCTAGGTCCTGTCTTGGTAGCTCCTAAACTTGTGTGGTGCAGAGAGCATCTTACTGTTTGAAAAAGTGTAACATATATAATTTCTCTTATTTTCTTTTTTCAGTTACTACGCTCAACAGGTAGAGTGAAAGGAACTTTGCCTCTCACTGTCCTCAAAGTGCTCGCCTCGCTAGCATGCCACGGTAAAGATAAATTATTTCTCTCTGTCCTTGAATTTATTTTTTCTGTGATAATGAGCCAGTGATTTTTATACCTGATATTTTTTATACATGTGTGTATGAAACAGGTGCCATCAAGTTCAATGACACTCTAAGTAAAGATGAATGCTGCAGCTTGGTAGCGTCCTTGTCTTCCTGCCAGCTGCCCTTCCAGTGTGCTCATGGCCGTCCATCTATTGCTCCCCTTGTAGACATCCTTCATTTGGACAAAGACCAGAAGGTACCAGAATGTAGTAGAACATCTAAACTTTTACTAAATGTAGTATTCAAGGCAATGTACAGTACAGCAATCTGACGACATTCTTGTCCCTGCAGGAATTCAAGAAACCAAACATCCAAAAGCTGAGAAGAATGTACAAAGCATGGGAACTCTATGGAAATGGATAAGTGTATGTGTCTTTTATTTTAAATGTGTAATTTATTTCCAATAAAATTAAGTATAACTCATAACAATGCCTCGAATATTCAAGTTTTCCCCAAAGTCCTGTAGCTCAGACCTTTTGTTTTATACTCAAAAGTATTTATATCAATAACACATTGTCAGATATAAATAACAGTTGTTTTGTAAGTACCCAAAAAGAGGAAATGCTAAAAAAAATTAAACAAATGTGATGCATCATCAGAAAAACAGTAAATGACCACGTGAATATTCCGAAACCTGATGATCCAATTGATGATTTGTGCTCTGAAAAACATTTCTACATTTAGCTATTGCTGTCAAACAGCACATTGAGGTGATGCTGAAGAGCAGCAGTTGTGTTTTTCTAGAAATGGCAGTTAAAACTGCCAACACAATGTCACCATGTTTTTTTTTTTAACACTTTAGTCAACTTGATGTTTTTAGAGACATCAAGAAATGAATTGCACTTTTCTTTGATCACACTCAAACAGCAGGTGATCATTTTGACTTTGGTCAAAGGCAAAACACCTGATATGAAATAGAAATGAATGCAAATGCAGTTTTCTGTCCTAGTGGTGATTTATGTGTACACCAGTAGTAGTTCCTTCTATATCCTGCTGCTAAACCTCCGGTGTAAATCATTTTTTTCTCTTTTTACCATGTCCATATGGTTTTTATATGCTAGAAGACATATGTGCAAAATTAGCAGTAATCACCATGGCTGAGCATTTCCACATTAAAGCTGCAGTTCACTCATGATCGTCTCAAAAACACAAATTCAGACTTCCAAACAAACATAATGAAGCAATGTTGTCAGCTTGCAGGGTGGAGCTTTCTGAATCACTATTCTACTTCAGAGTTGGTTTCCAGCTTGAACATGTATGGCTAAATTACACCAATATAATAGTTTACCATTGTGTATAAAAAGACTAGTTTTACAGTGTTTGAGTAGAGTCATAAGTGAGCTGGTGTGCTCAAGCTGCCATAGGTCGGGTGGGGTGAGTGGAAGGGAGGCGGGAACGTCATAGATCTGCACATTATAGAGAATGCAAAGAGTATATCTAAGCATTAAAGGCATCATTTGCATGGAAAAATCTTCTAAATATGTACCTTTGATACACAGATGAGTTTTTAGGGGCTTAATCAACAACCGGAGAGGGAGTTCAGTGGAACTGAGCTGTCATTAATACAGCCGTGCTTAAGACGTCTTTGCTTCGCCTCAAGGGAGGTCAGTTTCTCCACTTAATCAGTTGTTGTAGAGTTGGCCAACAAATAGAATGGTTCACACTTTATATTAAGTGTACAAATTATATATTTAACTAATGCATGACTCATTATGATTTCATGCATGAATTAACACAGCCTATATCATGACTTGTTTTTCATAATTAACAAATGATCAAGTTACAGTGACTTTGTGATTCCTCAACCCTAATTAAGGAATGTTATTTCACATGTCTTTATAGATTGATGTGCAACCAATTTATCAACATAAAACGTTGCTTAACCTTTTTGACAGCAGAACTGTACCTGCTCTTTTAGAAATCAGATTATATATATATTTTTTAATCAAACGGGCTATTAAATGCAAACATTAACATAAATAAATTTTTATGTAACAGATCAAAAAGCACTGTGTATAAAGATCAGTCAAATCTGGACTAGATTCTGCCAGAGAGGCTAAAGACTAAACGCAATTTCTGATTTGTGTTTCCACAAATAATAAATAATTGGTTCACAAACGTGAAAGTGGGTTTCAGAAACCATTAGGGGTTTACCTAAAATATCAAACATGGTTTTACATCATTAAAATATGGGGAAAACCCAGAAATGGAAGACATACATATTCTCTCCTTCTGCTCCAGATCCACATGGATGAATGGTGAGAGCAGAAAGTTCCTTTGTATGGGATTAAAGGGAGGTCTTTAGAGCCTGTGATGAGGTTATGATACAGGCTCAGTATGGACTCCCTCATTAAGCTGATGTTTGTGCTGCTCAGAGGAAAGTCTCTCAGGTTGATCAGCTGTAGGATTAACCCTGGCAGAGGGAGACCCATATGCAACATTATGTTCTGACACCTTCCTATCAGCAATTTGTGCTACAGTTACTCTTCTGTGGGATCACGTGGGCCAACCTTTACTCCCCATCTGCATCAATGAGTCTTAAGCACCCAGGACCCTGTCTGCGGTTCATAAGTTGTCCTTCCTCAGACCACTTTTGGTATGTATTATCCTCTGCATACCAGGGACACCCCACAAGACCTACCGTTTTGGAGATGCTCTGACCCTGTCATCAAGATACCACAGTTTGACCCTGTCAGAAGCCTAATGTTGCCCATGTGTCCATCAACTTCAAGAACTGAGTGTTCACTTGCTTCCTGATATGTCCCACCGCTTGAGAGGTGCCACTGTAATAAGATGAACTGACAAAACCTCTGTACTTACACTTAGTTAACAAGAAAAGATGAGTTACTTCCACTAAAATCCTGCTTAATGCTTTATAGTGTCGTTTTTAATTTTACACAAGAGTAAATACTCTACTCAAAAGTAATTTATCTAATCCATAATTTTTGGATCATTTAAGTGACATTTCACATGGGGTGTACTCACATCTTTTGTGTCCTGTAAGTTAAGTTTCCCTTAACTTTCCCCTTAACTGCTGACTCCAACTTCAGCCTCCTCACTACATCATCATGACATGAGTCATGCATCAGTGAAGCCTTACTGAAGTGTATGATTTGCACAGTTATAAAGTGTTACAGATATAAATCAGCAGAAACCGCGGTGTGTCTGGATGCTGCTGCAGCGATGTTGTGAATGATGAACCCCCCCTCCTTCTCCCCCACAGTTCCGGGTCATGCCACGTGACTCGTCCGCCCCCACATGTGCAGCCTCTCCTCCTCACCTCCATCTCCCAAGTAAACAATTCAGCATCATTTCATTATGTCTGCTAACAGTCTCCGATCCTTATCTTGGGGGGGTGGGATGGCTGTGCAGAGCTGATCGAGGAATGTCTGTCACACTGTTCAGAAACGTGTTTCAGAGAGATGGGATGTGATCAGGAGAGAGGAGGAATTAAGGGGATAAACATGGAGTTTATGGTTTAAATGATCGTGCAAAACGTGCTCAGTTGACCTTGGTGACAAAACAAAAACAAAACAAAACCAGTGAGCTTTACCTGCTCTTGATCGCACATGGATTTTACCCTTGAATGCACCCGAACATTAAGTTTTCATCGCCCATGAAATGGTTACATTTCTGTATTTATAAATAGACTCACGTTTCTCATCCCATATTGCATTAATAAGCAGCCGGTATTTGTGAATGGGGCTTGTTTGTGCAGAGAGCAGCTCGCAACCACATTTACGCAAAAAATATCAGTTAAAATATCTCTCATATTCCTGTGCAAAAATGTCACAATAATAATCTTTTACACCAAAAATGTAGGCCTGTGTGGCTGCCAGTCTGACCCCCCCTCCCTCCCCTCCGCCGATGGTACAGTCTTGGTTCATTCATAAAATTCTAGCAGAGCATAAAAGGAGGGGCTTGCATTCTAGTCGTCCAGTTACCAGGTATATACCTGGAGAACAGACCCGAGCCGCTCTGCCCAGCGGAAGGCCAGAGTCATATTTGTCATTGATCAGGACTTGTGTGTGTGTGTGGTTTTTTTTTTTGCCCCCCTGCTTCCTATTGGTGATGTATCATAACAACCAGACGCCTGACATGGATCCAGTCTCTCCCACCTGCCGGACAGAGTCTCCTGTCGGGACACTGAGCCAGAAGACGCCAGAGGAGGCGAGCTCTCCTGCCTCCTCCTCAGAGAGCAATGCAAAGGTATGAATGGCTTTGTTGATCATTTATTCAACACGCAGCCCAGGGGGGCACCCGAGCAGATGAGCACATTCAACATCCCCCCCCATCATTCTTTATTCTATTTTTTGAAACATCCACAGACTGGGTGCCTTTTCATCTCGGCGGTGGGGGGAGGGGGGGCTGATTGCTAAGATTTTAATTAACTGCCTCGTTTTAAACGTCATTTTTTTGTTTTTATTATTATCATCCGGGGATGCATTTGATGTGCAGCCGGAGAGAAAGGAATCAGCTGCGAAGGTAGCAAAATGTGACAAAAAGCAGCACGGTGGGTTGGATTGTTATGATTCCGACGTCCTGGGACCAAATGTGAGCGTGTCGATGCAGCGGTTCATTGAGAAAAATAAATCCATTCAGGAGACTCCACAGCATCCCTGCGTCAGTGTTGACGTCAGAAACAATGATAAAGTCAAATATTGATCTGGAGAAGGGCTATTTCTGGTGGGGGTATATTTCAAGAAAAAGATCAACCAAATGCAGGCTAGCCTCTGGTTTAAGCTGCAAAACATGTGATTTGTAGGATTTTTTTTTTTTTTTTTTACTGATTATTGCCATCACAATGAGATTCACTTTAAACCTCTGGGATCTTCTATTGTAGTCCCTCATTGTGGATTATTTTCCTTTCTTTTTGCAGGAGGTCTGCCATGACATGAGCGCACAAGACACTCCATTTGTTCCAACAGTTACAGCAATCTCCTCTACCCCAGATTTCCAGTGGATGGTCCAGCCTACAATTATTACATCTGTCTCCCAGTCTCTGGGTAGCAAGCAAGCCAATGAACCGCAAAGCTCTCACCAGGCAACACCCAAAGCAGGCGGGAATAAGGGAAAAAATGCTGTCAGAAAGGGGAAAGCAGAGCAGGTAGGTTCGCTCACATGGAGTCTACCTGCTATTGGTCAGGATAGTGTGGATTTACATATGCCAATCTGAATTCCTTGTGTGCAACAGTGCTATTGTGCATGCTCCTCTGGTGCCGTGTGCGGGCTGTGTGCCTTCCTTAGGCAGTCAATTTATATTCAGGTCACAGCAAGTCTGCAACAATGGTCTATTTTTAGACGCATTGCAGCGAAACATGCTTTTGCCATTCTTCAGAGGGCGAACTGGGAGCGGATGTAGTGGATTAGGGGATGAAATGGCTGGATCCTTCAAGGTAATAACTGAATTATTTCCTTTGCATCCCAGCTGTCTCCTGAGGAGGAGGAGAAAAAAAGGATAAGAAGGGAGAGGAATAAAATGGCCGCAGCCAAGTGTCGCAACAGACGGAGGGAACTGACAGATACACTGCAAGCTGTAAGTAAACAGTGATCCCATTCACTCAGCTGTCATTTGCACCTCCTTTTGTGTGTTTTCCCTTGTGGATGACTCTGGATGTCGATCTATCTGAAGGAGACAGACAAGCTGGAGGAGGAAAAGGCGGCGCTGGAGACGGAAATAGCCAACCTCCTGAAAGAGAAAGAACGGCTTGAATTTATCCTTGCTACGCATAAACCGGTGTGCCAGATGTCAGAGGAGCTCGAGTCAATTTTCCAGGAGCCCACGGGGTCCCCGGAGCTGCCGCCCAGTCCGGACGAGGACAGACTTCCAGAGGATGGCATCCAGGAGGCTCCTTCACTCCAGGACATGGACATCCCCAGTGATCCGTCCACAGCCATCTCTGGGAACTCCAATATCTTGCTGTGTGCCAGTGCTGAAATCAACATCTGCGATCTCGAGCCCTCTCTGGACATTAAGGAGGGGCTGCTGGACAATATGCTGCCCAGCTTGGAGGAGAAAACCCCCATGGAGACGGCTCGCTCGGTGCCAGACATCGATCTGAGCAGCTCTCTGGGGGTCTCGGACTGGGAGACCCTGTACAAGTCTGTCTCCAGCGACCTGGAGCCCCTCAGCACTCCTGTGGTGACCTCCACCCCCACCTGCAGCAGCTACCTGTCCGTGTTCACGTTCGCATGTCCTGAGCTGGACTCGCTCACAGAGGGACTAGACAGCCATAAAGGTGGAGGAGGCAAGACCGAATCCGTCGACATCCTCAACTCTCCGACTATCTTAGCCTTATAATCAACAGAGGGAAGTGATCTGTGTGATCTCTCTGATGTCTCTGTGTGCAGGTTCCTGACTCTGAAATGATGAACAACATATGCCACAGTATGCTGTAACACTTCAAGGAATACATTCATGAAATGTCTTGTGTGTGACTAAAGCAAACGTATAAACTTTCTCCAGATACATAGCCAACAGAGTGATGTAGCTAAAAGCATGGCTTTTAATTTAACCGGAGGGACCGAAGTAAGTTTTGATTTTAAAAACGCATGCTGAGAAATTCCAAATAATTTTCAAAGCTCATATATATCTGATCTGTTCCTAGATCTAAGGTGTAATGTGGAATTTACCGTGACAGTATGGTTTTGTGTTTTTTGGTGTCAATAGTGTATTGATTGCTGTAAATGTTGTATTTACATATTCATCTATGTTAAGTAACTACATACCTCAATGTCATCAGCTGTGGTTTGACCTCATTGTTAAAATGTTGAAAGTTTTCCATGAAAACATCCAGTGCTATATACTATATATCTTATCAAGATGTAACTTATGATTTATTTTTTTACCTTTCAGATTTTGACTTATTTGTTAAATTTAAAAATCAGTAAAATGGGCATCGATTGCTTATCTATGCTGCTGAATAATTACAATAAATCTACGTTCACAGTGGTGTTTTGTGTCTTTAAGAAATCAATGAAGTATGTGTAGGTTAAACCGGGGTAAGACGCCCCCCTCAGGAACAATGTCTATTTCTTAAGTGAGCAAATACAGAGGTTAATTAAATCACAACAGATTACAACTTTGTTATTCTAAAACTAAATGTCAAATCTTGAGAAGAGGCACATCTTCTCTCACAGCCCCAGTGCTAATCTTACTCCACGAGTCAATCTGATCAATATAAACTTGTCATTAATGTATAAGATTAAAATATTTTCATATTTTGATGGTCCTCTTACATGACCTGCAACATTAATATAAGAAAACACATACAGAAATGATTTATGATTTTAGATTTATTTTAGGTTTGAAGGGTCAAACAGACAAATTCCTGTTGAAGAGATTGTAACCTAAAACTTCATAGCTGCAGATATTTCAATTACTGAAATAAAAAATAAAGTCACATCACCAGGGAGGCTTAGCTCTAAAAAGTCCTACTCCTACAGTTTCACACATTACAAAAACAATATTTAATTTTTGTTTAAACTAATGGATAATCCTCCATATGACTTTTGTGTTAAGAGTAAAAAAAAAGCATATGCATGTACTTATTTTAAAAAAATCACACAGACTTATTTATAGATATTTCATTAATCTTAAAAGCACCTCTTTTGATTTCCTCAGACCGGAAAATGATTTTAATGGTTTTAATTACCAAGGTCACTATCATCCAAGAAAAGACCTGAAGCAAAACTGAGTGGTCAGGAGAGGACTTACTCAACACTTAGAAAAATAAAGGAGCTAACTGGAACCAAAAATAGTTCATTGTAGTGATGCCATGGAAGAACCACATTTTTTATTCCACAAAGAACCTTTTTTTTTTTTTTTAAGAAGCAGCTCTTCAAGTGGTTCTTTGCCTCAAACAACCTTTTAAAAATGGCTCCGTTAATGGCACTACAAACAACCTGGGCAAAAATAGTTTCTTCAAGGAACTACTTTCAAGATGGTTTCTTTATGAATCCACCTGCTTCTATTTTGATAATAGGACTGGATAATCAATCAAATCAAAAGTAAGAATTTGCAGCATTTCTGGATTTTCCATGATAACACATTTGATATTTTGGGTTCTGGGCTATTGGTCAGCCAGAACCAGGGTTAGTGGTCTCCTAGTGGTTTGTGAAGCGAACTTGTAACCGGTGGGTCATCGGTTTGAGTCCCTGGACTGGCAAGAGGTTGAGGTGGGAAAGTGGAAGCGACCGCTTGTCCCAGTCATCACCACTGTTGGCCCTTGAGCAAGGCCCTTAACCCCTGACTGCTCCCTGGGCGCTGCACCGCGGCAGCCCACTGCTCCTGTATAGTTAAGGATAACTTTGAATACGATGGGTCAAATACAGAGAAGGAATTTCCCCAAGGGGATCAATAAAGGTTTGATTATTATTATTATTTATTATTATTACCAGATTTGAGGAACTGTGATGGCATTTCTCACTGTTTTCTGATGTTTTATTGACTAAATAATTAATCAATTAACAAAATAATCATTAGTTCCAGCTCTAATGTGATACTCCTACCTGCCACCAAACCAAATAACTCCCAAGAAAATGAAGAACCATCACCTAATAAACAGGTTCTTCAATGCAAAGAAGCATTTTTAGAGTAGAATATGGAAGGCAGAGTGAAAGTTTGTTTTCCTTGTGATATCTTTGAACTAACCTTGTTAAACTGTCTGATTAGTGTTCTCTCTCAGTACTTCCAGCTCAGGCCTCCTCTCTGAGCCATGTTTCTGTCGCTGCAGCAGCCTCTCAGTGTTTCTTTATGGGAGGAGCGGCGCGACTTACTTCCCCACTTCTGCCCCCACTATGGACTTTTTTACATCCCTGCTTACGTTTGGCTGGCATAGCCTAATTTCCGCATTCCCAAATCCTCCCAGATTGGGATCACGTTTAAAAGTCGGGCTGATGCAACGATTTCCACTTTTTAAAATCTACTCTCGACCCTCGGCTGAGCAGAAGAAAGGACATTTGTTGCACCTGGGATCAAAGTCAGGTCGGTGAGCTACAAAAAAAAAAAAAAAAAAACTTCACAAGTCGAGAGCTGCTGAATCGTTTCTGTGGAGAGTTTATTGGCGCGCCACGCATCGGTCAGAGTTTGTGGAGGCGGCGGGTGGATCGGATGTTTTCGGTTATTCACTTTGGATTTCGGTGCAGCAAAGTAAACATGTCATGTTCCCGAGCATGCTGCAGAAGGGTCGGTTTCTTTTGTCTGCATGCTGCTGTTAACATGAATCCCCGGCGTGCACAATTCAGGACAAAATGTTCCTAGTTTGTCCGGTGTAACAGTGAAATAAGCGCTGCGTAATGATTCTCCAAACGCGGGTTTATCTAAAGCCGATCTGGCTGAAAAAGCTGTAACATTTTTTTTTTATCACTGCAGGTTTCTGATGGAAGGACAAAGTTACGTAAGATTAGTGCCGCACTGAAAAAAAAAAACTTCCGCTTTCAAGTTGACCAATTCAGCTGCTGTGCTGCTCCGATGTGCCAAGAAGTGACTTTGTGCCAAAAACTGATTAAACCAAAGTGCCTCTGTGTTATTCTACCTGCTCTGTGCCATAGATTATCACCAGTGCAGCTGTTTTTACCAGTTGAAGCAGCTTTAAAGGACCAGTGGAACTTATGCAATGCAGTTTTCCACTTGCCAAAAAGTGACTGCAGCCTGCACATTGGGACTGAGATGTGATTAATGCATCAAAATGACTTGATTTCAATCATAAGGCTATAATCCAAAGACTATAACCCATAGGATATCTGTAAGTCATGTTAATTGCAGTCTAAACTAAGATGAGACATACCATACACATGCCCTAACCCTAGACATTGAAACAATACTATAATATTGTCTACAATAATATAAAATACAATGCTTGATTACGCTATTAACTGCCAGCATTTAAAATTATTCAGTTGCAAAATTCCACAAAGACATACCTTTACTGTCACCACAGACCTAGAGTTTGGTTTATTTGCACAGTGTGACTTTCATTCAAGTAAAAGCTGCTGTAAATGTATATTAAGTGGGGAAATACAGCTTTAAAATAAAGCGCAGCATCAGTTTTTTGGCACGACACCGGCCACTGGGACACTCACAAGCAGCTCTAAATGCATATTTGTAAAGTAAACTGGGACATTCTAATGTATGGAGGTCAACACAAATCATTATAACACAGCCTAATCAGGATAAGTGAACTGGTTTCCTGGGACTTTCAGGAGCCGCCTATAATAATGCTGCCCTAATAAGAGGAGCTGTTTTAATCATATGTACACATATTCAGAACCATGATTTTAGGGTGGGTTTGGTATTCGCTGTGGTTAAAACTTTTGTGAAATCTAAATCTAAAACCTGCCGTTTCCATGTTACCGCTGCACCAGTTTCAAGACAAGTGTTGTTTATCACGTGCCTCCATCATGGCCTGGTGTGTCTTTTTGACCTGAAGTTTAGGGAAGTGCAAACTGAAAGTTATTCCCATGAGATTTTAATGTTGTTGTTTCTGCTCAAAGTTTAACTGACACATATAAACTCTTTCCTTAACGTTCGATCAGTCTTCACAGATGACAACAAGCCAGAAGGATGTTTTCTGTAGTAATATTTACATCCGATTCTGCCTGTTTATTCCAGTAGTGTGGGTTAGAGATTTCTGAGTAACTGACCTTAGATCATAGTTTTGAGCTGTGTCATGTGGCTTGGAAATCCGCTGAGCTGTTGTAGTAATTTCCTGTGTCTTTGGCCCGGCTTTGCTCACACACCTCTCCTCGTCTCTATCAATGAAAATGTCCACAAATTTGCCAGGACAAAACGGTGACAATCTGTTCACACAACACACATTACCTGAACGGTGTCATCTTTAATTTTTATTTTGGCCAAACAAAACCTGGCTCAATTTTGGCATCCATATTCCGCCTCCCCCTCAAATTAAGCCTCATATGGAGAAAGCCACAGTTAACAGGTTTTTCTTGGCAATTGCCTTTTTAGCTCTCGTTGGAATAAAATGGAATTTGAATCTGCTTTGTGCACTCTTGTTTAATCTTTCTTCTTGGCCTCTTGGGATTAAATAAGGTAAGCTCCTGCCAAGGTTCAGTAAATGGTAGCATATTCCTTCCAGAAAAAAAGTGTCAAAATAACAAAATAACCTAATGAGCAGCAGCCTCAGCATCCTGCTCCTGGAACAGAGCAGCAAATCATCACCCAGCTGTCTGCTAGAAGGGAACAGTGCACCTTGGGCAAATGCCTCCCCGAAGCAGACTGCACTGTAGGTCAAATAAAGCACTTGCATATGTATTTGTGTCTAATTTGTTAATGTGAAATGGCTGTTTTTCTCCCCTCGTGCCATAAAGCGCGCCCCAGTATGTGCTATAACGGGCAGCGCAGACAGAGTTTTATGTGTTTTTCATTGATCTGGTTTAGTTTCCGTCTGAGTATGTCTCCCATTTTCTCCCTCTGCCTCCTACTGTAGCTGTGGTCACGACCGAGTCTGACGCGATGCCAGGACAAATCCCAGATCCCTCTGTGACTGCGGGCTCCCTGCCCAGCCTGGGCCCGCTGGCTGGGATCTCGGCCACCACGCTGACTGACAAGCTCAAATTCGGCGACCTCCAGGAGTTTGGGACGATGCTGTCACCTCTGCACTTCCTGGACAGCTTTGGGAAGAGGCCCCTAGTCATCAAAACAGAGGTACAGGACACACTGAGACATCCATTACCCCTTTAGACTAATAATAATCATAATATACCCAGATTACATGCTAAGAGGACATTTCTATGCAACATATTTATTTCTTCATTTAATGTAACTGGTGTAAAAACGGACACATGCAACAATTACACAACATTCTATATTAACCTTACAGATTCTAGCTAAGGATGTGGTAAATGTCCTTTATCCAGTAAATCATAAACAGATTTGCTTAAAGTGAAAACACCTTTGCTGTTGAAGTCATATCTTAATCAACAGGACCATCTAGTGGACACAATGGGGCATGTTACTGGTATTAAAGTTGGAACCCCTTACCAATGATGTTCCAGGGCAAAATATGGCCAGGGTGACAGGAATTATACCAACAGATGGATCTTCAGCTATTAGACTGTGAGCCTCGAGTTTTGTTGGCTGACGGCAGGCAACTTGGTCATAGTGATGGCAGTAGAGATGATCTTTGGGGTTGGACTTTACTAAATTAACTTTCAGAACGACAAGCAAAAATACCTACATTTAACACAAATAAATGAAATAATCTCTTATACAAAGTTCTCTATGGTGCAGGGGGTGTCATCTTATGCACTATCAATAAACGATATTGAAAAAGTCCAGCAAGCAGTTAAACTCATATGGTTACAAGTGTAAACTGTAAAATGGTAATAACAAAAGTGTACCATTGCAAACCAGACTAAATCGGTTTGTACACAGTTAAAGTTGTTCCAGAGTTAAATGCTTTCATGCAATTAGTTTACATACAAATATACAACTTATTTCTTTTTGTTGGTAGCTGTGCTGGTATTTACATTTACATATTTTTTCAATAACAAATGTTTGCATCATTTAGCTCATGTTCAACCAGTTTAATATCTCATACCAATGAGATGTGACCAGACAAAAAATACAAATTGCAGTAAAAGGATAAACGCACATTTTGTTTTTGTGATCTCATGCATACCATGACTTAGATAGAACAATATAAACTGATCAGGCACAACATTAGGACCACTGACAGGTGAAGTGAATAACATTGATCATATTGGTACTATGTGGTGTTCTGCTGGAAAACCTTGGATTTTAACATCCGTGTTGATGAGACTTAGACACCCAAATAAACATTGTCCCAGCACAAGCACACTCACTCATGCAAATGGAAATCCCAAATGTCTCTGGCCCACCCCCGCAGGAAAATACACCCCACCACATGGCAACAACATCAACCAATCAGGAACATCTTAAGGAACATGACAATGGCCCAAGATGTTGATTTGACCTCCAAACTTCCTAGACCCCATTCTGATCAAGCATCAACAGGATGCAGTGGAACAAGTTGGATTGACAGAGGCCCCACTGCACAAGCCAGAGTACCCAAAGGATCCACTGCCAACATCCTGGTGCCAGACCCCATAGGACACCCTGAGAGGTCCTCTTGTCCATGCCCAATGGTTCAGAGCATTTTGGACCACATAAGGGGGATCAACACAATATTAGGCAGGCAGTCATAATGTTATGCCTGATCGGTGTATGTTTTTACAGTTTGCGTGAACTGATTGTTTAGTCAGTTAAATATGCTTAACACACTAAATGCCAAAACAAAATTTAAAAGAAAGAAATCTACCACATAGTATATAATAACATAAAAGATGACAAAAATACCATCCCAGTATTTTCTATGAATTTTGCAATATCATTTTCAAATGGTACTTTTCAATCCTCATAAATTCTGACTGCTGTAAGTATTCTAAAACTTTTCTTTCTGAAAAATCCTCCAATAATCCACTTCTTGAATCCTCTTATCTTTTCAAGCTCGCTGGGCTTTATTCACAGCAGTAAATCCTTCCATTACCTTGCTTAGTGGTTATTTTAGTCTTCTACAAGTCATATCACAGAGGTTTTTCAATGTGCATGATGATTTGTTCTTTTTGTACTTTTGTTTAATGGAAGAAAAGTTGTGTATAAGTGTAAATACTTTTTCCATGGGAGGATGTGATGCTTTAACGCGAGTCCAAAGTAGAGAATTAGGGTGGGAGGTGGGGGTCACCACCCTGCTACTCTTAAACTACTGCATGAACTGGAAAGTTTTTGGAAGGTAAAAGAAAGTAGGGTTGTTGTAGAGAGGAAAGATGAGGAGGTTTGAGACTTTAGGAACAAAGTGGTGAAGGAACAGTGGGAGACTCAAGACTTGGGATGAAGAGAAATGAAGCAATGAAAAGTGTACAGTGTTTAGTTTAAAAGCAGAAACTGGCTGCTGAATATGACTTTTTTTTAGGTTTTTCACTTTGATGTGTTTTGCAAATGTACAGTGTCGGGTCAGAACTGTGTCATGAATACTGCAATGGATTATGTCAGAGGCTGTTTTTAAATGTTTGTGCATTGTGAAAATTCAATAAACACAAAAACCCTTTTGCAAAACTGTCTTGACTGACCAGATATAGAGTAAGTCCAATGATCTGCTGCTACACTCAATTCTCCATACAGAGGAAAATGGAGTCTGTTATCGAGGAGAGATGTTCTGCAGATATTCTTAAGAGACTGTTTTTAGCTGCTCTCTACTGGGGAGTTTGTGTTGCTCTACCTTTGTTTAAAATACCTCTAAGGTGTTCTCGTGGATTCAAGTCAGGTATCACTCACACCTCCGTGCTTCATTGTCAGGATTATGCATTCATTGTGGTTTTTGCAATTTAGCCTTGTCCCATCATTTCTCTGTTGAAGAAGTCCCCCGTGAACCTGAACCCATCCTCCCTCAGAAATGTATTATCTCTTCCCTCACCTGGGAGATCAAGTCCCAAGTCTGCCATGCCCAGACTCTCCAATCTGACCCCAGAACTGGTCCTCCAAACTCTTTGTTTCTCTTGCACTTTAAAGGTGCTTAAACAATGGTTTTGGTGGCCCACCATGGAGAAGGATACCCGTGAATTCACTGCTGCCTGGTCTGTCTGTGCCCACAATAAGACGTCCAATCAGCCCACTTCTGGTCTACTACAACCCCTGCTGATTCCTTGATGACCATGGTCCCATATAGCCTTGGACTTTGTAACCAACCTGCCCCCTTCCAATGGAAATACAGTCATCCTAACCATTGTTTTTACAAAACAGCAAACTTCATCGCTCTTCCCAAATTGCCCTCTGCCCAGGAAACATGTGACATCATGATTTATCAAGTATTCAGAATCCATGGCATCCCTTCACGACATCATCTTTGACCA
Organism: Chromis chromis; assembly: GCA_900302755.1. Classification (NCBI taxonomy): domain Eukaryota; kingdom Metazoa; phylum Chordata; class Actinopteri; family Pomacentridae; genus Chromis; species Chromis chromis. The sequence continues at coordinate 39,660 of OMNN01066326.1, forward strand.
GTGCCCACAGTTCACATCAGTTTTGCAGTAATATGCTAATTTGATCCGTCTGAAGGGTTAAAACTGAAGAGTGTGCTGTTTTGAATCTGCAGTTGGAATAAGGTCACTAAGTTTGACACAATCAAGCCAAAATGCAGCACTGTGGAAACACTAATTGTCCAAAATGAAAGATGAAAACAAACCAAACTTAATGACAACATAATGTAACTATATAATCCAATAAACCTTTAAAGCTCAGCTCAGTTATATTTCATCCTATGTGTTTTCTCAATGACAAAGTTCATTCCAGGTCATTTTTATGCAGCTTAAGCAATGTTCTTTCTGTTTCGTTTTGTTTCGTCTTGTTTCGTTTTGTTTCGTTTCGCAGTGAGTGCACTGCAGTTAGGCTGTTATGCTGTTAAACTAGATTTGCCAGGTGATTTTTTATGCTGCACATTTACAAGAAAACAAAACTGGGTGGTTATGTTGCGTGACCCAGGTGCTGGGGCGTGGTGGCTGTCCTGGGTTTGGTTCCGGCCTCAGGCGTTTACTGCATGTCCTTCCCCACTGTCTCCCGTTTCCGACTCTATCCACTGTCCTATCTAATAAAGGCATAAAAGGCCAAAGATAAATCTTTAAAAAAAAATTAAAAAAAACAAGAAAACAAAACTACAAAGCATTTCCTTTTGCTGCAGTGTCACTGTACAATTCCACAATTTCATTTAGCAGACGCTTTTATCCAAAGCGACGTACATAGATGGTAAATGGTAAATGGTCTGCCTTTTTCTACCTTAGCGGTATCCAAGGCGCTTTACAATATGTTTCACATTGACCCATTCACACACACATTCACACACCAATGGCGACAGAGCTGCCATGCAAGGCGCTAATCTACCATTGGGAGCAACTTCGGGTTCAGTGTCTTGCCCAAGGACACTTTGGGGAGGACCGGGGATCGAACCGCCAACCTTGCCATCAGTGGACAACCCGCTCTACCACCTGAGCCACAGCCGCCCATAGATAGGTAAGCGGGGCAGCATTAAGGACCTTGCCTGAGGGTCCTCACTGGATACCTGCGCCCTGACTGGGATTTGAACCACCGATCTCCCATGCCAAAATCTGGGGTGTTACTCACTGAGCTATCCAGCTGCTGTCTGACGCCAGATGCTGTAGGTTTAACTGAGGTTATGGACATTACTTTCTAGAGACTATGATAACATAAAGACAAAGCACTGAAAATGTATGAGAACTCCTTATTGCAGTGTAAGTCCTGAGTATGCAGGATTTACAATGTATATGTCCCTTATGGATTGTATAATAAAGCAGTCTCCTCTTTAACTGTTTTTATTAATGTAACTACAGTAAAGTATTGGGTATGTGCGTTGTAATATGTAGGGTTACTTATTGCAGTATAATTATGCATAATCAGTATCAGTAGTTTACTAATAACACTGCAGAATACAACATCTATAAGTCTTAATAGTAGTGCAGGGTTGTTAAAGCTGAAAAAACTGTGGAAATATCTGTGTGGGCTGATTCCCGTTTTGACTTTTGCTTTCAGTTTACTTGTGTGATGAGCAATGAGAGATGAATGCTTAGGAATGTAACACACCCTGGTTGGTTGGTTGAGTATTTAGCGGAATTGACAACCTCCACCCATTCTCGGACTACCAAGATATAAACCAGGAAACACATTTTTTTTTTGCTGAGAGCGAAGACTCCCAGGGAGACACAAACAGTGGAATACACAGTCCACAACGTTTACCGAGACAACAAATAAGGACAGACTGGGATTATTATCCACATTCTTCTAAGCCTCCGTTAGAAATGGCTACTAGAATTTTTCAAGCCGAGACAGACTTTTCTTGTCCAATCTGTCAAGACATCTTCGACAATCCTGTCGTGTTGTCATGCAGCCACAGTTTCTGTAGAGGCTGTCTGCAGCACTGGTGGTCCAAGAAGAAGATTCGCGAATGTCCGGTTTGTAAAAGGAGATCTTCAAAGAGCGACCCACCCTGTAATTTATCACTGAAGAACGTGTGTGAAGCCTTCGCACAGGAACAACAGAAAGCTTCTTCAAGGCCTGGGGTTTTCTGCAGTTTGCACTCAGAGACTCTGAAGCTCTTCTGTCTGGATCATCAGCAGCCGGTGTGTGTCGTCTGTCGAGACTCAAAAACACACTCCGACCACAGATTCAGACCCATCGATGAAGCCGCTCAGGACTACAAGAGGGGACTCAGAAATCGCCTGAAACCCTTACAGGACAAACGGGAGCGTTTTCATGAAGTGAAACTTATCTGGAATGATTCAGCAAAACTAATTAAAGAACAAGCACAGCACACAGAGAAACTGATCCAGGAACAGTTTGAAAAGCTTCATCAGTTTCTAGTCAAGGAGGAGGCCGCCAGGATTTCTGCACTGAGGAAGGAAGAGGAGCAGAAGAGTGAGATGATGAAGAAGAGGATTGAGGATCTCAACAGAGAAATATCGGCTCTGTCAGAAACCATCAGAGCCACAGAGGAGGAGCTGAAGGCTGAAGACGTCTCTTTCCTTCAGAACTACACAACTGCAGTGGGAAGGATTGAACAGCGCCGCCTACCGGATGATCCACAGCCGGCCTCTGGAGCTCTGGTTGACGTGGCCAAACATGTGGGCAACCTGAGCTTCAACATCTGGAACAAGATGAAGCATAAGGTCTCCTATTCTCCTGTGATCCTGGACCTCAACACTGCAGAACCGAACCTCAGGCTGTCTCCAGATCTGACTGTTGTGATGCATCAAGGCACAAAGTGTCGGGCTCCAAAGAACCCAGAGAGGTTTGAGGACTATTTCACCGTCCTGGGCTCAGAGGGCTTTGACTCGGGGACTCACAGCTGGATCGTTGACGTCGGAAATAACACAGACTGGGCGGTGGGTGTGATTGGAGAGTCTGTCCAGAGGAAGGCAGAAATCCAGACTGGATGCTGGAGTATGTGGTTCCATGATGGGAGATACAGAGCGTTCTCACCGACGGTAAAAGGCAAAGTGCTCTGGGTGAAGAAGCTGCTGCAGAGGATCAGAGTGGATCTGGATTGCAGAAGTCAAAATGTGACATTTTCTGACCCTGATACGAAGACAAAGATGCACACATTCTCTGTGACGCTCACTGAGAAGCTTTTTCCCTTCATCAACACTCAAAATGCAGTTCCACTGGTGATATCCCCACGGAAACACTTGGTAAAGGTAAAGATGTAGGTGATTTTGGTACCACTAGATGGTTATTAGGTTGATTATAAGGTCTAGAAGTCAGGAAAATGGCAGCAAGATCACTTAAATACATGAAACTGTCAGCCTCTAACAGCTGTTTTGTGTAAAATTGTATGTAAAAGAAAATGACGTGGTAAGCAGTGATGCAGGACAGCTTGCAATGTTAATTTCATTTTAATGGAAGTCAAGGGCTGACTTGTTTTATTTGGGTTTGCATGTTTGTTCAAGGACAAAATCCACATACAAAACTAAATTTAAAACTCAAATCACGTGTTGTTTTTACTTTTAAATGCATCACTGCTGTCTAGACTCATTTTTTTGTGTCAGAAGTGTGTTTTTTGTGCATACTCACTCCTCCCAATATCTGACTGTCACAATGGTAGCAGGGAGTTTAAAAATAAATAAAAATCATTTTACTCTGAGGAAGGAGTTCAAAAGATGCCATGACTCAAAGTGAAAGTAACTCAGGGACTCACAGCTGAGATTTCAAGATTAGAAATGGCACTAACTGGACAGCGGGTGATCTGCTACTGGGTAATATGGTTCTGTGATGATACAAAGGGTATGTTCCATTAGTTACAGAAAAGATCGGTCTGTAAAGAAGCTGCTCCACAGGATCAGAGTGCAGACATTCATATATTCTCAGACTTTCACACTTTTTCCATGTGTCTAGTGCAGAAACAGTCACACTGAGGACATCATGGGTTTTCACTGATGAT
>OMNN01066412.1:4352-14369 GCA_900302755.1 Chromis chromis
GCTGGCACTTCCGCATTTCCGGTACAATTGTGTCACGGAAACGCGGAAGTACCGGCGCTGGGCAACGCGGACCTTCGCAGACCTTCTGGTGACGTAATAGCGTGGCTCCAACTTGGCTCCTGGCCAGTGGAAACGCAAAGCGGTTGTTAGGAAGAACGGAGTTTGAACCAACAAAGCTCCGAACTAGAACTAGCTCCGAACTAGAACGAGAACCAGGTCGATGGAAACACGGTATTTGAGTAGTTTTTGGGCATGGGGTTGTTAAGGGTTTATTGTTCTCTGCTTTCAACCGCGAAGTTGCGGACCTCCACGTGGATGAGAACGACCAAAAATAAATTGAAAGTTTAAATCCTTAACTCTGTTTCCTGTGTCCTTTATGAATATATATATAACAGAAACAAATCAGTCAAGTACATTCCTATACTTATCACACCTTCAAACCTATCAAAATAGAACCAGTGGATTAGGTTCCAATGATTAGAACCTCCTTAGGAAGTGAAAAGTAGAATCTGTCTTATTATTATTATTATTATTATTATTCCAACATCTTAAGGTCTGGTGTTGTTTTTACTATTGAAGTGCGCCAAGCCATTTTAAAAAAAAAGATCTAAATAGTTCTTCAAGGCCTTCAGAAAAGTGGTTGCAGGTGCTTATGAGTCTGGCAAGCAATTTAAAAAGATCTCAAACAACGGTTTGTCCAGGACCGGTGACCCCAGCAGTTTCATCCAAAGTGTAGACCCTTTGATGTAAAAAGAAGTTTTCCAGACCCTCCAAATTTGATCACAGGATCTGCAGGTGAGGCTTGTCATAGGGCATGTATCTACAATCAAAAAGAAACTGCATGGGAGGCATACCAGGAAAAAGCCTTTGCTGTCCAGAAAGAACAATGAAGTAAACTACAGTTTTAGAGTGAACATTTAGACAAAGAGCAGTGCTCTGGACTTGGGGTTGCTTCACTGCCTGAGGGACTGGACAGCTTATAGTCAGTGATTCAACTATAAGTTCTGACTCATATCAAAGTGTGTTCAAAAATAATATGAGGATATCTTTCTGAAAGTTGAAGCTGAATCAGAAGTGGACCTTTCAACAGGATGGTGATCTTAAGCACACTGACATATCCATCAAGGAATGCCTCAAAAAGAAGAAATTGAGGGTTACATGGTTTTTCCTGGATGTGAGAGGACGCTGGCGTTGTTTGTTCGCCGCTTCTCCATCTGCACCCTAATTTTGATTTTCTTTGTACTGATAGCACCTCTGATTGGTTTTGCCTCTACCCAAACTTGTGTTTTAACCTTCAAACTCTACAACTCCGTCTGGATTCTACAGAATGATGAAAACCCATGCCTGTCAATTAGAAAGGCTCCGCAATAAAACAGGTCTTACAGTTCATTCACAACTCTACGAGAGTGCACCTGCAGCAATACAAAGATACCCTCTCCCGCGCCCGATCCACCTTCTACTCTCAACTAATACAGTCTGGCTTTGTTAATCCCAAAGTACTATTCACCACAATAAATAAACTCCTCAACCCCCTGGACAACGGTTCCCAGTCTTTTACAGCAAACAAATGCACCTCCTTCTTGTCATTCTTCCAAACCAAAATAGACACCATCTACAACGATCTAACCTCCTCTACATCTGCTCCACCTCCACTTACCTGCCCTCCCTTAACCTGCCAGCCTCTATCCCAGTTCTCTCCAGTTTCCCCATCAGACCTCTCCAACCTCATGACAGGAATGAAAACTTCCACCTGCATCCTGGACCCCATCCCCTCAAAGTTTGTTAAGGCCTGCTTTCCAACACTGCCCCCACTCATCACCACAACTATAAACTCCTCACTATTTACTGACTTCGTCCCACTCTGTCTCAAACTCTGTTTCACTGTTTTGCTGATGACATCCAACTCTATATTGCCACCAAAACAATCACCACTGTCACCCATTTGACCCTCACTAACTGCACCACAGAAATAAAGTCATGGCTGCAAGCAAACTTCCTCAAACTAAACTGTAACAAATCCGAAATCATAATCGGTCCAAAATCACTCACCAAATCCACCCACAACTTCTCCCTCACTATCGACAGCTCCACTGTACTCACTTCCCCTCACATCAGAAATCTAGGTGTCATCTTTGACCAAACCCTCTTCTTCAACCAACATATCAAGCACATCACTAAAATAGCCTTCTTCCACCTCAAAAACATTGTTTGCCTCCATCCCTCTCCTTTTCAGCTGCAAAAACTCTCATCCATGCATTCATCACATCCAGACTTGACTACTGCAACAGTCTTCTTTATGGAACATCATCCAAAACACTCAAGAAACTTCAAATCATCCATAATTCTGCTGCCCCCCTGCTCACCCACTACCACACCCGTTATCACTTTAACCCCATCCTTCAGACCCTCCTCACTGTCCATATTCAAGAAATCCATAAAGACACTATATATTATTATACATATTTATTCTTATTCTTATTATGGAATGACAAAAACTAAGCCCAGATTTAAATTCCATTGGAAATCTCTGTTACACTGAATTTTACAGGGATTTACAATGTCCTGCTCATATGACAACAATAAGCACACATGGTTTTGTGTACATGCTATGAAGGCTTGTGGGGATCTTGGGCAAGATGAAAAAGAACGCAAGCATCAAGCCAGCATGGTAAAGCACCTGAGGGGAAAATGGAACAGAGGAACTCTGTCAGTGGTCCAAACACATGATAACAACAACAAAAGGAACATTTTACTGAATGTGATGAACAATGACACAGTTTGCACACTTACACCACAATAATTTATTTTTTATTATGTAGGTATAAGAATACCCATACAGGAGAAAATGCTATATGGAAACAGAGCGAAGAAGAACCAATGACTGAGAAGAGAAACCTAAATGCTGTCGATAAACAGCATCAACAGTCCAGCTTTGTTTCTCCATAATTATTTGAAACAATACGAACAAAAGACTGTCACCTTGCTTTTTCTTTGCCACATATTTACTGGTGTCCTTGCTCACACACGTACAAACACACACACACACACACTTTGAAAGGTTGAAAGCTCCAGTTAGCAGAAGCATTAGCCGCCTCTCCTGCTGTTCATCACTGGCCTGGCTGTAATTAGACGCGTCCAGAAAAAAAAACAAAGGAAGGAAGCTCGAAGGAAGCTCGAAAGAAGCGTGGCCTTTTAGCCCTGAGCGTGTGTGTGTGTGTGTGCGGTTACACCTGTGTTGTGTTGCGTGGGTGTGCATCATGTGTGCGATAGAGATCAAGCAGGGACAAAACAAGAGCAAAAGAAGCCTGGTCGTCCTTTGAGCTGCTGCACTAAAAGAATCGCCCACCACCCACTCTCTCTTTTTCTCTTTTCTTCTGTCTCTCTGATTGCCGGCGTCTTTTCTCTTCCTCGCTCTCCGTCTCTCCTTCCCTTCCTGCTCATGTGTCTTCCGATCGACGACTCTTCCCTTTCTCTCTGTAATTGCTGCTGCATTTTGCTCTCACAGTCGTCTAACATCACAGGGGTCTCTGTGATTTTTGTCACTGATCAAAAACAGAAATATAACATAGAAAGATTTGGGTAAGTGAAACAAAACAAACTTTGACAAAAAAAAAAACAATGAAAGAAAAGAAAATCTCATCTCGAAACGCACACTGAGACTCTGACTCTTAAGCACGAACGTTAAGAGAGTTAATTTGATTTGTGTCTAAAAGCAAGAAAAAAAATGGAGGAAAACACTGAGTTTTTATTTTAATGCCTAATTAGCTTCTTTTTCAGCCAGCTCTCTGTGGAGATTTTAATTATGATTTGGCATCAGTCGGGCGTTTATGGGATGAAATGGACGCTGTTGATCAAGGCTCTGTTGGAAGGTGGTAGAGATGGAGGGAGATACAAGCGAACCGCAAAATGAGGGAGAGAGATGGTGGAGCTGGTCAAACACGTTTTCATTCACACCATGCTCAGCTCCTTGCTCACAAGCCACTCACACCAAGACCCATGTTGGAAGGAAGCAGGGCCATTTTGCTTGCCTCAGAATTTGCACTTTAAAAGTCAAAGCAACAACATTTTTTAGAGGAGTGTCTGTTTTGCTTTTTTCTATTGTCAGTTGATGTGATGGTTCAGCTACTGGCAGCTTATGAAACCACCTCCATTTGCTGTTTCAAGCACACAATGTCGGATTTTTGTTTTCTGTTTTTAGTTTGTTGAAAATAAATTTGACATATATAAGTAAATAGATAATAGGTTACTGCGTTGTCAGTATTAGACTGGAATCAAAGTAATGAAAATATACTAAAAAAATATACAAAAGCTGCATGTAATATTTCTATATTTGTAATCTTTTATTAAATTCTATCCACTCTTCACATCATGAACCACCAAGTATGCACTGTACTGGAGGTGATGATGTGCAGAATGACAGTGGGGTCAGAGACCAGAAATTACAAGTCGGTAATGTGTCTGTCTACAATTATCATTGCATAGTCCTATATTCTACAAAATGCTTTACAATGTGTTTCTCATTCACCTACTCACACACACACACTCACACATCAATGGTGGCAGAGCTGCCATGCAAAGTGCTCACCTTCCAGTGAGTGCTTGGGGTGTCTTGCCCAAGGACACTTAGACACATGGAGGGGCTGAGGATCAAACCAGAAACCTTACGCTTAGTGAACAACCTGCTCTATCACCTTAGCCATGGACATCTTAGCACAGGGGTAGGCACTCCTGGTCCTCAAGGGCCACAATCCAGCATGTTTTAGATGTGTCCCTCTTCCAACACACCTGATTCAAATGATCATCTCATCTTCAAGCTCTGCAGAAGCCTGATAACAATCCTGATCATTTGAATCAGGTGTGTTGGAAGAGGGAGACATCTAAAACATGCAGAATAGTGGCCTTTGAGGACCTGGAGTGCCCCACCCCTGTCTTAGCACCAGCTATCTTAGCATCGGATCTGTTTTCTGTTTAAATGTGCATTTGTGGGAGAAATAGACAATAAAGCTTCAGAATTAACAGTGAATAAACTGTGTAAAATGTAAAGAGTTACTAGTTGTAATGAACCCGTAGAGAATTATTATCCAACTCTGCAGTTCCTCAAATGTTTTAGCTTCTTTTAGCTCATTGTTTTAACATGTAGGGCCTGCAGTTTTACTGTTGTGTTTCACTCACTGCTCTCATTAATACAGCTAATAAAGCCTTGAACATGCAGTGCGGAAATGTTGTTTCCCCCTTCTGGTAGTGAGATGAATTACACAAACCATGTTGATGAATGCTTAGGATGCGTCACTTTATTTTTTAGAACAAAATCGTTTCTTTGAACACCGAGCTTCTTTTTATTCTGGAGCATCCAAAACTTGTCTTGGCTGTTGAGGTTTTTCCACCATACTCCTTTTGGCTGAAGCCTACTTTGTCATATTGCTACTCAAGGCTCTGGCAAACCAATCATTACTGGTTGACGTAAAATGCATTGCTACTTGTGCACCAGCATGAGAATGTGGCCACAGAAAGCAGAATTAAAACTCCAGTATGCTGAGAGATGCTGACCTGTTTCTAGGCTTAATGAGCACTAGAAACAGGACTTGAATGTAACATTTACATATAGTAGTTCTGCAATCTAGCTTTAATTCTGAAGAAATTGCAGTTTTTCAGGAGGTGTTTTCCCATTGTGTTGCTTCTAATTTGTAATTAGTGTGAATGTGTAATTACACTTTGTATGTTCCATAATGTTCCTCCTTAAAGGTAAATACATAAATATGTATGTCAGAGATGCAGTAGCCATTTTACCCTTAAGGCTATAATCTGTTTACAGGGAAATGTTTTCCTTTCTGTTCTGCTGCGTCTATTTTTTCAGCTTCATCAGAAGGTTGGAGGTGACACATGAGATTATCAGCAATGTTAATTCACTGTCACTTTAATTTAGTAGAGTCATTTAAAATGGATACATGAAAGTGTAGCCTCCAGTCAGCAACCATGATCATTCAAAACTCAAATACAGACATTTCTCATGTTTACCCGCCTCTCCTTTTCCTTTGGAGGTGGTAAATTCTATGTGGCCAAATACATCAAGCAATTTTAACCTTAACCCGAAACTAGCTGCTGCTTTTTAACAACAAAAGCACAAGTCTTTAAACCTTTAATGGAATGCTGATTTGATATTTCTAAAGGCTCCATCTGTACAAGCAGAATAAAAGCAGATGTGGATGACTCAGACTTTTTTCTTAGGAAGAGAGATGAACCCTGAGACCGGTAGTGCCACATCAGGAGACCCTGGGAGTTAGCAGAAATGTTCACACAAACGGACACATGCACATGCACACACAAAGTAATGTGAGCTGCAGAGTATCATCTGTGTAACCACATCCTTTGCCTCAGTGTGGAGAGAAGGAACCCGACACCTTATCGTCCTGATTGAAAAACTCCCCAGTCATCACTAATATGGGCAGAAATATCAACATTTAATATGCACAAGGGGACCACAGAGGTCATAGCAGGGGCCCAGGGCGAAAAAATACTGCAAGATTCCATGCAGACAAACGGTAATGACCACGTTTGAGCAAACACTTACAATGCATTCTTCTTTATGTTACAACTTCACCTAAATCTGCACTTTATAAAGTAACTAAAGGGACCTATTCACACCACTCTTTTAAATGCATGGTTGCAAGATGACATAATAATGTTAGTAACTGCATCAGCTAAATGTCATTTAAACTCAGATTTCTGCATTAACTGATTTACAACTAAATTCAAGTGGATGTAACACAATGGAATTGGCTTCGCAACTGAATTTTCTTTATGATGAGTTTAGGATTTAAGGTCTCCATCCCTTACCTATTTAACTTTGGAGCAATGTCATTTTTTTTTTACATTTTCCTGTTGAAAAACTTTCATTGTATTGTAGGTATAACGTTTAAAGATTCATTTTAAATAATGTAAGAATACTAGTTGGAACATCATTTGTATGAATCATTAACAATGTACAGTGCTTAACAAATTTATTAGACCACCTGTCATAAAAATGAGCCTCAGAGACCATCCATCATCATGAAGTGCTTTAATGTGGACTCTTTCATTTTCAGTGAGCTCTCGACGTTTTACCATTTTGAACAAAAATGAAGAATTTCAAACTGAATTCACCTTTTTAGACCCAAATTTGAGAAGTCAGAAATTAATCAAGCATAACATTTAACGACTAAAACACATTTTTCAGTCCAGGAATACAAGTAAATAACTATAATATGACAACTTAATCAAGAAATAATGATGTGCTTTACTACTAACGCGAGGCGTTAAAATGAAAAAATTGAGCCACTGGGATGGATGTTTGGGTCCAATTAATGACGAATATACTTCAGGGGGAGGGAGTGGGGGGAAGAGAGGGCACCAAAATTTAATCACTTGTTCCTTGTCTCATTATCAACATTTCCTGAAAATTTCATCAAAATCCATGCTTAACTTTTCAAGTTATCTTGCAAACAAACAGACAGACAGACAAACGCAGGCAAAAACCTTGCTTCGCGCTTGGCGGAGGTAATTATATTTTAACATTTAAAATATTTTGGTTAAAGAGCTTCTACATACTTGTGTATTAACCATTACAGAAACATAAAAAATGATTCTGGTAATTACCAGTGCTGTTACTTTAGGGCAGCTGTGGCATAAACCCTACATTGGGTGGTTGTCTAATAAATATGTTAAGCACTGTATGTTGATGCAACCAATTTTTACATAAGAGATAAATAAAAGCAAAGCTATTTCTCTTAACTCAGTTTCTTTGTTGATTGAACATAATTTCATTTGAAGGTGTTAAACTGTTGTGTTCATTTTCCCTTTTTTCAGCCAAAACATGTTTTTTTTTTTTTTTAGACTGTGTCTTTGTATGCAGTTACAGCGGAGGTCATAACGGGAAAAACAGAAATAAGCTCGAGAGTTTTCGGCTGTCCAACTGGAAACCTGTCTTCCCATGCAACCTGGTAACAACTATGTCCTCTTTGAACCAGCCACTGTGGATTTGAGGGGCTCATGAGGGTCACAGTGGTAGTGACATGTATTTTTTGTCTCAGTTTCATCAAAGTTTGATGAGAATTATCAGAGAATTTAATTACAACATGTTGAGTTTAGAATCTACCTTCAATAAGAAAATCAATTAAATATAAATTTTTGTTTTTAATTATTTTTTTAAACTTGAATATCGAAGTATTCTGGCTTTTTTTTTTCAGATGAAAAGAAAAAAATTATGTTTTGAAGGGAAAATCAGCAGTCTATGGTCTTTGGTGAAGTAGCAGCCAAGGCCGATGCTGCCGATAGAGATGATTTGTCAAGTTTCAAGGGAGCTGACCTTCAGCATTGAACGTTATTGAATAGAAGCAAGAGCGCACACATTCTCACAAGCAAGCGGCGCACATATACATGCACAGACATGCTCTCACATTCATGCAGAAAACACACATTTTACATTATGCATACATCTCCCTGACATGAAAGAAACAAACTCGCAGAACACAAGATGGGATGCACATAACAGGCATGCACTGACTGCACATGGCACAGAGACATGGAGACGGAGCGGTGCCACTGTGCATGCGTTATGACATGACACGAGCAATCAATCACACTGAACTGGAGCATCCTTTTATCAAGAGTATATCAAAGAATATGCTTCCAGTAAAACAGCCTTTATCGTGTCAGTTATGAACCTCAACCAGAGAGCGCGGAGGAGCCTCTTAGACTGTCCCGGGTCCAATGCTGCCACCTATGCGCGCCATGGAGTAGCGCGTCCGGCGACCCGCTGTAGCGCAATTCCGCAGCCAGGGGGCGCACTCCTGTCACTAACCCCTGTCTCTCTCTCTCTCTTTCCCTTCCTCAGTCTCTACCAGGGGATGCCGGAGTCTAGCTGCAGCTCTGCTCTCATTCATGCTGAGCGCTGCTCTCCTGTGCGCACGGAACTGCAGAGCTGAGCTTTGGAACCGGTGCTACTGCTGCTGTCTGACAAGCCCGCCGGGAATGGAAGCGTCTTCTGCTGCAACTCTGACATCCTAAAAAAAACATGCCAAGCAGGACGAATGCGAAGGACGGTTTGATCAGTAAGTAGAGCCAAACTTTTTCTGCTTGTTAATCATCTCTTTTACTCGTCTTGGAGCTTTTTTTTCTCCCCTCGTCTACATCCGAAGTGTTGGTGACATTCCTCTCCTTCCCCGACCCCTTTCCTCTCCCTCTCCTTGTCCTCCTTCATTCCGTGCTTCTCTCCCCGTCCTTGCCTCTAACAAGAGGACACATGGAGCAGTCAGTGCTGCGGGAGAAATCAGGTTTTGTGTTCTTTTTATGTATTTTTTTTAAATTTATTTTTGCGCTTTGACACACGGCTTGCGTTGCGTACACGAGGCGAAGCAGCCAGACGCACGCTGAGGTTGCGGATGGACTAAATCTGACTGAACGTCACCTTTCTTCTCTGTTGGTGGAATTGCTCAAGTTGTTGAGGGGTTGAAGGATCGCTTTACTTCACTGGGAAGGAACTGCGGATTGTTGGATGCAAAGTGGCAGAATGAATTAGGCTGCTGGTGTTTGATCCTCCAACACTGCCTGAGCTTCAACGCTTCCACAGAACACTTCAGATGGCAGAGGGTTATTATTATAGGATGTTGTCGCAATATTCCAGTGATGCTATTAGACTAGTATCAGTCAGTGAAGCCTCTGCTTGAGCAGCACAGACGCACCAGCTCCAGTAAGAGCATTATTGGACTTCTGGGGCTTTGAGGCTGTTGTGATTTATTGTGATGGATCTTTACTGAAAATCGCTAATTTCGATCAAGACATGAGATGAACTTGAGTTTGTATCCACAGTGTGTGTGCACCTGTGTTTGGATGCAGAATGTGGATGTTTGACTGTGTGTGTCAGTATGTATGGTGTTTGACCTATGAGTCTGACAGCTTGTGGGTGTTATTCCTTCATATATGTGTGTGAGTTCATATGCAGATATATGAATGTGTGTGTGTGTGTGTGTTTATATGTGGGTG
>OMNN01066412.1:14389-28658 GCA_900302755.1 Chromis chromis
CTTCTGCAACCTATTATATAAGGGCAACACACACACAGACACACACACACACACACACACACACACACACACACACACACACACACACACACACACACACGCATATAACATCATCATTTTGGAGTCACATCAACATGCTCTGACAGTTTTGTGTCACCTTATGAATTTTTGACTTGAAATGCGTAGGTGAGGCAGACGGGCTGATTTTTGAGAGACTACGGGCATCAAGCCACCAGTTTGGCTGCCAAGCACACAGAAAAGGAAAAAAAAAAAATCTCTTTAGGTTGTGTGTGTGTGTGTGTGAGTCTTCTCTCTGCATATTCACAACCTCCTCATCTTCTCCTCTCTCTACTTATCTCTCTCAAGGGTGAACTTGTGAGGATGTGTGTGTGTGTGTGTGTGTGTGTGTGAGGGAGATGATGTGGGAGCGTGGAAGAGATGCAAAGAGATGAGAGGAAGAAAGACTTTCACCCCCACTCTCTCTCTCTCTCTCTTAAGAGTGTGTGTCATGACGTGCCTGTGCTGGGACCCGTTGATAAGGCAGAAACCCTGAGCATCACCTCCACTTTGGGGCCGAGGCGTGACATCCAAAGTGACTGCGCGCATGGTTATCCTGACATAAAGACTGGGGAACATATTAGTTCCCGTTACACCCGCAGATGCACGCAGTGTTTTTTCGGAGGTTTTTTAGCCCGAAATGAGTCACAATCAGACTCCGGCGACAGTGTTGCTGCTGCATGTGCTTTGAGCTGCCTGTAACCTAATTACCTAGTTTATTCTTGGAGTCTTTCATTATTAATTTGTTCTTAGAGGATATGATCCTTTCTTCCTGCTCTCTGTGTATACACCTTTCTGTGTGTTTTGTGGATGCTGTAAGCAGTGTTCAGTCATATCTAAAGGGACTTCTAGGATGACACTTCCCATGTGACTCCCAGTGTCTGTGGTGTTCACTCACGTATTTAAAGCAACCGTGTCACAGTTTATTGGATTTATTTCTTTACATTTTTCCAAAGATGCGACTACGTTTAATCAGGAAGAGGCTGATATGGAGGATGCAGTATCATACAGTCCCTGCAGGTACAGTAGGTAGTTTCTTATGACAATTTAATGTTGTATAGGCGTGATATTCTGAAGCGAATCCATTGTTATTGGAAGTGTAGCAACCTTTAAGATCAATTTCTCAATCAATCAATGTGTGTTCTTTCTTTATATGGGGTGTTTAAGTGAACAGCCTCATTCTGTGTTCAGAGATGCAACTTAATTTGCTGTTGAGTGAGTCCGTGCTTTGTGGAGCTTCCTTGACATTGAGTTTTATGAGCCACATTATATGTGAGAGTGTGCTCTGTGGGCTCACCACGTTGCCTATAGCAGGAAAGGTTTTATTTGGGCGAGAGCACCTATACCACCACAGGGAGTGTGTGTGCTTGTGTGTGTGTGTGTGGGAGGGTCAGGTGGGGGCGATGCCGGAGCTGTGTCTGTGCTCTCAGCCCTCAGTAGCTCAGTAGCTCAGACCCCAGCTGAGATGAGAGCCAGAGACGATCGACAATGCGCCCTGTGGTCCGTCTGCACTGAAGCGCTTCATACCTCAAGTGCCTGTAATAAATAAGGCCAGGAGGAGAGGAGGCAGTAGAATGACAATAAAGCAGATTGATAAAGCAGTTTGAACTTATTCTGTCTGAGAAACACCCAGAGGAAGGGCGTGCTATCATAACATGTCCATAGGACCTAATGAAAATGACATTTAGCTGAGTTTTTTTTTTATTCATACTGCCTTCGGAGATCTACATTTAAATAGTGTATGGGCGGCCCCGGTGGGAGCTGAAGTGCCGACCCAGCAGTGTTGAAGCCGCGCTCTCTCCTGTTGAGCTGCTGATTATTACGCTGCCAAGTAAACTGATATTGCATCGCAAAATACCAGTTTGAGTTCCACAAACAATACAGTTTTGTCGTAACTGCTTGGGGGAAGCAGTTTGTCAGATTAGCTCACACAGGCATCACATAACTTTGTCACAAACTTCTTCAAATAAAAACCACGACAGATAAGAGAGCACCATGTCGGATTTATCAGTGCAGCATTCCCACGAGGTTGCATACTCGACTACAACCACAAGGCATGAGGTATTGAACGGATTTTCTCTCCCTCTGCTGGCTATAGCTGGCTCTGTCAGTCATTTTAACAAGCAGGGGTTATTTTAAAATGATGTTAATGCTTGCTAGAATAGCAACAGTCCACCATTTACATCTATTCTCCCTTAGAGAATAGATGCTGGTGATGTGGGGGTAAAACAAGCACAGTGAAAACGTCTCAGGTGAGGTTTTGAATGTTTAACGTCTCGCTGAACTTTTACCAAAGCTTTGTGTTTTATGATCAGATGAACATCCATATAGCTTGTTTTTTAAATGCATTTTAGAAGACCACTGGGAGATTCCCAAGAGAACAAAACACAATACCTAGTTTGATATACAATGATCCTCACGGTGGCAGAACTGCAAAAAAATCCAACTAATTGCTATGCAGACAATGTTGCCCTATGTTTAATTATTTATAGTAAAGAACGTTGTGCTGTTTTGTTGTCTCGACTTCAGCATGTGAGTGTCTGTGATACTACGGGGGATGAACCAATTTGTCTTGTTTTTCCTTCCTTTGCCTGATCAGCCAGTGACAAAGTGTTTACAACTCACAATTTCCGTCTGAACAAGACAGACAGAGGGAGAGATTGAGGAAAAGAGGATGGGAGCGGAAAAAAAAAAAAGAAAAAGAGGGAGAGATGGAGAGAAGCGATGGAGCTTTTAAGTTCCCGGCATCTTTTTGATGCAGCCTCCGCAGTGAAAGGCCATGGCAGATCAAACAGGCCAGGCAGATTGAAATAGTTCCTTTTGTAAGGGGAAGAGATGCTTCAACGCTGCACAGATGTGACAGGTAACCGCAAGATGGAGGTGGCAGCTACTTTCACACGCTGCCTGATTGCAAACACTCGCTTTCCAAGTTCAAAATAGGACTTGCGAAGAAGCTTTTTGATTGTCGTTAGCATCCCGCGCTCTGAATTGTAAGTGAGACGAAACGGCGTGTGGGTGGGTAGGGGAGTTATTTCCTATCCTAGTGTGAACAAGGATAATTCTACCGCTGTTTTGTCAGCAATTAAAAGAATTTCAGCAACCCATTTTCTTCTGCTGCTGCAGACCATGCAGCTTGTGTTTGTTGTCCCAAATGGCCAATTTCTGCCTTATGTTCTGTGCTGTCTGAACGGTTGAGGCAGCAAAATAATCAGCCTGTGTGTGTGTGTACGTGCACGGCCCATATATTGATGTGTAGCTAAACAAAAACTCTGAACTTCCTGTTCTGTTGCAACATCAGTCCAATCAGCACATCCCCATTTTTCTCACACACACTCGGACATCCTCCCTCTGCCCTCCCTCTCTCCGTCTTTGTATATATTTAGTGCTGGGCCAAGGTCAAAGTTAGACTGCTTGTTTTTTCCGTACATGGCTTTCAGATGCAGATCTGTCTTCTGTTATCTGTATTGCTGGTTAGACTTTCCCTGGACCACGGGGAGGTGTGGGAGGGAGGTGCAGGAGGGAAATGCTTATAAAGGAACGAAAGGTGAAGGATGACGGAGGGAAGGATAATGCAGCTGCAACACTATCACTCTGCGGTATGGTACCCTGTATACCTAACCTGAAGAACAATTTGTGAACATCTCTAAAATTGGGAAACACGAGGAAGGTTCCTGCTATGGTACAAGCCAAAAAAAATGTTCACAAACTATGCCGAATCTGTTTCTGAAGGATAGGCTTGCTGTGCTTTTGTTGATCTGGAATTCTCTCCCAGGTGAGCCCACATAAATCTCGGATGTTAACGTACACTCCTTTGCAGTCTCAGAGAAGGGAAAGTATTTGAATGTTTGGAAATCAGTGGTAAAAATTCACACGTTATGTTGTCACAAGAAGAAAACATACAACAATACGGCTGTGGCTCAGGTGGTAGAGTGGGTTGTCCACTGATGGCAAGGTTGGCGGTTCGATCCCCGGTCCCCCCACATGCCGCAGTGTCCTTGGGCAAGACACTGAACCTGAAGTTGCTCCCAATGGCAGATTAGCGCCTTGCATGGAAGCTCTGTCGCCATTGGTGTATGAATGGGTGAATGAGAAACGCATTGTAAAGCGCTTTGAGTACCACTAAGGTATAAAGGCGCTATATAAGTGCAGACCATTTACCATTTTAACATTGGCAGCTTTCTCCACATGGAGTCCTGGTTCAGTGGTGTTTATGAGACGGTTTGTATTTCGCTTAAGTTTTGTTGCTTGCCTTGCAGAGACAAGCGAAGAAACCTTGTTGGACTTTAAAATAAAATATTCACAAAATCAACATTGACATCAGATGAGATGACCCCGTCTAAGGCTCAGTGCTGTGTCTCCGATGCAAGTATGGACAGATATGATATTTAATTAACTGTTTTGCAACTTTAGAAACAGGTTACACTTGCACTGATTATGGCTATTGTCAGGGACAGCATCATCCAAGCCTGTTAAAGCAGGAGGATGTTCACAGTTGTGTTTGAAAATCTTACATAACAATAAATAGTAGTCTTGTACGATGCCACGATATCTACGGAAGCCCTAAATGGTCATGGGTCAACTTATACCGACATTTTCAGACTAATTTTGGCTGATTACTGATACCAATATATGCACTCATTTTTATCCACCTATTTGCAGAAGCCGTCAAGTCCCTCCCATAGGTGAACTGACATATCATTACTCTTATCATGATGATGTCTACGGAAGCCCTAAACGGTCATGGGTCAACTTAATTGTTTCGCTCCGTTTTCTCGAGAAAACGAGATAATTCTCCTCCGTTTTCGCGTTATAACAGCAAAATTATCTTGTTTTCATGAGAAAACCAAATCGTTTTATCGTTATAACAAGTACATTTTCCGGTGAGGTAAAAACACATGAACAGGCTTAACTTACCTCATTTGAGTGTGCAAACGTCCAGGCCTGGCTTCAGTCGGTAGTGAGCAGCAACAGCAGAGCACCTTCTGGTCTGGCGGGTTGGTTTCGCTTTCTACCTCACCGGAAAATTAACTTGTTGTAACGAGAAAGCGATTTTGTGGTCATGGGTCAACTTAATTTTTTCACTCCGCTTTCTCAAGAAAACGAGATAATTTTGTCGTTCTAACAAGAAAACAGAGGAGAATTATCTCGTTTTCTCGAGAAAACAGAGTGAAAAAATTAAGTTGACCCATGACCATTTAGGGCTTCCGTAGATATCATCATAATGAGAGTAATGATATGTCAGTTCACCTATGGGAGGGACTTGACGGCTTCTGCAAATAGGTGGATAAAGGGCTGTGGCTCAGGTGCCTTGCATGGCAGCTCTGTCGCCATTGGTGTGTGAATGTGTGTGTGAATGCGAAACACATTGTAAAGCGCCTTGGGTACCGTGAAGGTAGAAGGGCGCTATATAAGTGCAGACCATTTACCATAAAAATTAGTGTATATATTGGTATCAGCAATCAGCCAATACATGTATATTGGCAAAAATCACATATTGTGCATCCCTGCTGCTGAAATCAGAGAGATCTGGTAGGAATTAGGAATGGAAACCACTTTTGCTTTGAGCCTGTTACAATGTGCTGCTTTAAATTGTCTTACTTGAAATCTGGAGAAGACAGAGAGTGAAAAATGGAGGATTTTCTGTACCTGAATGGAGGGGGGGATGGCCATGAGGAGGGATCACTGAGGGCTGTAAAGGTGAGACACTGGGGGAAAGTTGTAATATACAGTATGCACTACTATCTCTGTATGCTGCATAGGCTCAAGTATGGAGGGTGGAGGAGGGAGCGGACGAAAGAGGCTGAAAAAATTGGAATGTTGTAGAGGTGAGGAGGTCAAATGGGAAGGTAATGGCTGATGTTACATTTCTCTCTTTCTGACTTTGGGTTACTTTTCAGGTAGACAATAGCAGAGTTGCAAAAAAAAGGAAAAACCAAACTAAAAACAAAAAAGTTTCAAGCAAAGGACAGAAGATCAGGAAATATCCATATGAAGAATCTTTCAAATTAGTGTTTCTGTTCTTTCATATATCATGCTATCTGAAGATAAACAACGCCTGTGGCAGCATCTGAACCCACCATGTCATCTCATCTAAGAAACTCTTGGAATACTTGGGAGCACAGCTAGTGACATATTTGATCTGGCTTCTGCTGAAAGGAATTAAGGAAGGAGGGAAAAGTAAGTGGAGAGGGAAAACAACAGAGCATCAGTAGAGCAAAGTCATGGCGAAAACAACTGAAGCGAGGTGTAAAAAAATGAGAAATAGAAGAAAATGAGAGAAAAAGGAAGTGAAAGCAGCGAGGCAAAGAGAGAGTGACGGTGTTCCTGACAATGTGTCTCAGATGACAGGACTCGGAGAAGGAGGAGGGGATGATAGAAACAAAGGCACTGAGGTTGAGGTTGTGCAATTCTAATTCTGGTCTTTCTGGAAGTGATTAGGAATTTAAAGAAGTGAGCAGAGAAAGGGAGGTTGGAAAGAAAGTGGTGAGAGAAGACACAGCAACAGAGTGACTTTGGTGACTCAGTCGATGCTTTCCCGTCTTTGCCAATTTTGATGACTAGGCTTCGACTGTATAGTCTTTACAGTCGATCACAGTTTGCTGAGGACTAACTCCTGACAGGTTTCGTTACTCTACCCTACTGCAGCACATATGTTAGTATCAGAGTCCTGTGAGTAGCTGTCAAAGAAACAAAATACTCTAACCCTCTGAACCCCAAGCAGTTTCTGGGCGTTTTTTGCTCCTTTTCCCCCCATTTTTACTCACTGTGGGCTCATTTATGTCCCGTACCTTTATGGAAACAGCACAACAATGGCTGAAAGCAGAGAGAACTCAAAAGTTAAAAAGCCATAAATCATAAAAACAAAAGAAAAAAACAAACAAGAAGTGAATTTAAATCTGGTTCAGTTTCAGACAGAGCAATATGTCACAGATGATGAGTTTAATGACTGTTTGACAATTTAGTTTTTTTTAAGAAAACAGGCTTTTTTTTTTTAACCGCCAGTAGGTTTTTGGGTTCAGTGGATTAACAAGGATTCTGCTTAAATGCCTATCTTGACACAAAGTTATCCAGTTAACCAACTTGCAAACAGCATATTCTCATATTGTTGTATGAATGCAGAATATGTCCACCGATGATGTTTGGTGACCAGGCTCTGACCTCATCACTTCTCACAAGGAAGCACCAACTTCAGCACAGCAGGCAGTGGGAAATGATGATGGTAATGTCCTCAGAGCCAGAGGTGGATGCTGGTGGTGGGATTTAAAAAATGCAATATGAGCAGCAGCAGCAATGATTGCACAGTCGCTGTAGGGTTGGGACCAGTTTCAGGCTGCCTCTTCAGCATGAAGAAATACTAATGTTTAAATGCACTTAAGAAGTGAGGCATTGTCATAAGGAGACAGAGTTACAGTGACCAATGATTGAAAAAGCTTTTGTGTTAGAAGCAATCTGTCACGACAGTTTTAGGCATTGGAATTGCTAAACACATTGCAGCTTCAAGTATGAATTATAGTACTGTACACCAGCATCATTTTCATTATGAGCTAGAGCTCACTCAACTATTTGGTTTCTCCTGCTGTGAAGAATATAACAATTCCAAGTTCATTGATCCTGATTTCCACTGAGGGGCCAAACATAGCTCGCCAGGACCCCAAGAGAGAAGGAAAGAACAAAAAAATAAAAAAAAGGAAAGACAGAAAGACGGAACAAAGAGTATTTGAGTATTTCATCATAGTGCCAACCAAAACAATTTACCAGCTGGGGAAAAATATAAGGTAAACAGACGTTGTCATCGATCTTGTGTTTTAAACATTTGGAGAGGGACCCAGGCAGGTCCCCTTGGCTCTACTGTGAGGAAACTGCAGTGAAATGACAGGAATGACAGTCAGCACAGAAATGCTGAGTCAGTGAGTACAATGACACTCCCCCAATCAACACACACATATGCCTGTGCACACACACACACACACACACACACACTCATCTCATTTTGTTGAGTGCTTAGTCAAACACAAACCTGCATGTGTGAGGGAGGGGTGGCTTTTTCTTTGTGTGTATATGTGTGTGTGTGTGTGTGTGTGTGTTTGTGAGTGTGTGCGTGTGTATATGTGTGTGTGTGTTTGTGAGTGTGTGTGTGTGTGTGTGTGTGTTTGTGAGTGTGTGCGTGCATTGAGAAATAGGATCAGAGAACCATATGTGATGCGTCCTCTCAGTCTCTTATCTCGAGAAGTGTGACGTCCAGGTTCAGCAGTTTGCTCAAGGACACCCCAGCAGGCGTCCTTGCAGCGTTATGAAACACCTATCAGCAGATACACATTTTGGCATTCGCTTTGAACTAGGGATGCATATTTTGGACAGTTTTCTTAACTAACAGTCAGCAGCATTATCCATGAATTATCAGTTAATTGTTAAAAGAAACTAACTACAGTGGACTTCATTCCAGATGCAGATAGAGGTATTTTTTACCCACAATCATGTGACCTTTACTGTAAGTGGCTTGGATACATTAGCTACTTTGCTTTAGCCACGGCATCCTATTAGACTCACCTTGGATTTAAGAGATGTGGCTGGAAGTCATTAACTGCCACAGAAATCTTTGTCATGGTGGCCTGTTGCTAGCTAAACCTAGCTAAATTCCACCAAGTGGAGCAACCAGGTAATACAACGAATGCACAGTATGTTTTCTGACATGCAGGTCCTTCATCTTCTATCCTTATCAGTAAATGTGTTTTTAATATTCAATTACTACCAGCAATTAATCGATCAATCATTAACATGCTTCGTTTGGATTCTGATTGTGTAATCAATTGGACATTGACACATTTCCTGGGTAATCAATCCTCTAGATGCTGGGCCAATAGCAGCAACCTCACTGCACCAGAGTGGACTTTTATCTTGCTCTAAACTGTACAAGGAAGAAGTACAGTATACAGTAGCCTGAGCCCTGCTTAAAAGTAACTGACTTCTGCTTTGTTTTGACAGATGAACTTCTTGCCCAGGCTGAAAAATGAACTTTCCCCTCTCAGTTTAGGCATCCTAGAGCAAGACTTTGCCAATCCAGCTCTGTTTTTGTTCTTCCGTTTGTCTTCTACGTGATTGTGCCAGCTTAAAGTTCCCCTGCATTCCGTCTGAAAGAAGGATACGGCTGATAAGACACAGAAACAGTGTAGTGTTGAGAGTAAATGCTTCCACTCCTCCACAACAAAGTAAACCACAGGGTCTAAAACATGTTGAAATCCATTTAAGGCACCTTTAGCTTTCCTGTTTGAAAGCGGCACTGTTCAGGCATCTCCTTGGCCGTTGAAATTGGCCCGTGTATCACTACCTTTATAGGGTGGTGATGCATGGGAAACCATTTTAAGGCGATGCAGACGGGCAATTTAGCTTTTAACAGACGCAGGGGGTTGCAAATGGACGGAAATTGGAGAGAAAGTGTTGAGTTTGGTGGAAGCAGCAGTGACACAACCACAGGAGAAGCTTTTGTCTAGTGAGATGAATTTACTCAATAACCTCTGCCTAATGGGACTGTCTCTTATTTTCTGTTTTTGTGCCTATCTCATTTTTCCATTTCTTTCTCCTTTCTCCACAGCTCAGGTATTGTGTGCTATTATTTTGTGTGTTATTGTCTTCCCATCTCTTTATTCTCTGCCTGCCTCCTTCCCTCCCTCTCTCTTCATTCACGTTAGTCTCATTGCTTTGGAAAAGCCAAAAAGAATTCTTAAGTATTAAGTATTATTTAAAGTCTTTTCATGTTTCTCATCACACAGCAGCAGGTGCCTTTGTCCACTTTTCCATTCATCCATATCAGAGTTGTCAGCACAGCTCGCTACAATCTAATTTCACACTTTGGTGTAAGTTGGCATGAAAACATCCAAACCCATTATTTGTCATATCAGGTTGACGGCAATACTGCCCCATAGACTTAACTGGGTTGCAGATGGAAGGAAACTGGAAATCACATAGAACTTATGTCATAACATTGTTGTGTATGAATTCTACTTTTTAAACCTTTTTTGACAGCTTTTGTGAGAGTTATAGTCCTTGAGCCAGGTGTGTTCTTTTCTGTCTCCCTTGACTTGTCTCTGGTTTATTGCTGCAATCATTTAGTCTTGGCCTTCGGTCTTGTTCGAGTACAGTTGACTTGGTAGCCACACTATAGCGGCGCAGCTCCGGGGATGACGGTGTCAGCCTGCTGGCCAGTCTGTCACTTTGATCACAGAGTGAAATAACTCAAACAAATTGTGGGTGGATTGCCATGAAATGTTGCACAGACAGTCATGGTTGCCTCATGAGCTTTCATGTAGCACGACCATGAGGTTTCCACTTCAGGGATTAAGTGATGTTTTGCCATAAGATTAGGAACAGACGTCCCTCAAGATGAACTGCAGTTGGTGCTGATTTTTTCATACAACATCATCAGGATGGCCAGCATTTTTTATTTATTTATTTTTTTTAGGCCTTTTATGCCTTTATTAGAGAGGACAGTGGATAGAGTCGGAAACGGGAGAGAGCGGGGAAGGACATGCAGTAAACGCAGGTCGGAATCGAACCCGGGACAGCCGCTACGCCTTAGCACTTGGGTCTCGCAACATAACCGTTAGGCTATCGGGGCGCCCATGGCCAGCATTTTGTTAATGACAAAATACAAACAAAACTGATTTCATTTTAGTTGATTGGTGATGCTGGACAAAATGGTGCCTCTACATTATACATGTTTAACTATTTACATTTTTAATTTGTTTTCATACTGCTGTCTCCTATCTGCTCTGTGTAAACACAGCCTGCAGGAAAACTCTCTGAGTTGCTACCAACAGTTGTACATGTTGTCCAGTTGAGACAAAAATCCGGTCACTCATAG
This sequence comes from Chromis chromis, assembly GCA_900302755.1. NCBI lineage: Eukaryota > Metazoa > Chordata > Actinopteri > Pomacentridae > Chromis > Chromis chromis. The sequence continues at coordinate 25,305 of OMNN01066412.1, forward strand.
TTTCTTGGTTGTGCAGACAGGAGCAGAGTTTTGTATTTTATTTTTTTTTTACAGAATCTGCTTAGAGCCAAGTATTTATTAATGTATTAATGAGACATGTACAACAAAGTGATTTTGATGAAATATCACAATTTTAAAATTGAGATTTGGTTGCAGATGACTCATTTAAGTCCTATTTTCTATCCTATTTTCAGTTCTTACTTTTTCACCCTTTAAGCCTGCCAGCTGGTTTTGGGGTTCAGGGTTAATATCACTCTGCACTGTTCTGCAATGTCATTTACAAGTGCCAGTAATGACTGTTTTTATGCCATTTGACAACTGAGCATCATTTTAGACATTTAGTTTTATGCACAAATGTGTGGACAAATTATGTATTTAGTTAAATTCCCTTTTTCTAAACTTTTCTAAGATTGAGTTGAACTTTGACTCTGTCTTGAAACTTGTACTTAAACTGTTCATGGAAAAAAATGTAGTTGACATCTTGCCATGTCAACTACAGGCCTTTTGGTAAGAGATCTATTCAGGGGTTCATGTGGAATCTGTTCCCAGTAGCAGCTACATATAATGCACATCTAAAAACTTAGATCCTTAACATACATTAAGCCCAGTTTGAATCACCAAACGTGGGTTATAGGGCTGTTCTTTTATCAACTATTCCAACACAACTGTATTGGCAGAGTTACTAAAAACCAGACACAGAAATTGGCTGGAAGACGAGTTCATTTCCCAGCATCACTGTACTTTGATACTCCAGAAAAGCAGTAATTTTTTATCACACTAGCACACTCCTGCTTCCGCACCTTGGCTACTGTTGTTGCAAGCATCAGAAGACCATCATGCGCCAGTGGTCTTTTGCCTTTTTTGTTCATGTTGCTCATCTTTTAATGCAGTGTTGGTTAGTCATTCATAATCTTGAACTTTTTTTTTAGTTTGGCCTTACTATAAACTCCAGATGAACAGTCACACTTCTTAAAGTCAAATCAGTAAGTTTGAGATACCCTGAAGATATTCTGTCTACTCTGTTCATGCCATTCTCTTTTTACTCCTTCATGTGTTTTTGCAGCGTGGATGCCGTGTATAACTGTTTTATTCCTCCCTCCTTCTCTGTCTGACTAGTCCTGTTGGTTTTAGAGATCTCAGCAGACTGACTAGAGGAGGCTTTGCTGCAGGCAGCTCCTTCTCCCTAATGAGAGAAATGGAGCTGTTAGCTGCATACATACACTTCTACACTCAGTGTATGTGTGCGTATGGGCGCATGTGTGTGTTCGCTGCAGCGTGTGTCTGTGTGTGTGTGTGTGCGGTGGAAGCGTTTGACTGTTTATGTGTGTGGTTTTTGTGAAATTGCTTGTGTGAAATATTCTGTGTGTGTTTGAGTCAGCGTGTTTCTGTGTGTAGCTATGGGGTTTGTTTTTGAGCGTTTATGTGTGTGAGTGTTTCATGCCTCGCCTCTCCACACACTGTTTCGAATTCTTTCCTCTTGTGAAACCGAGGAAACTGAACAGTTTATGTGGCTGTTGAACACAACATTTCATTTTCCCGCTGTGTGCTGATGTAGTTGACTGGCTTCCCTGTGTACTCCTGGAGGAATCCAGCTCCATGTTTCCTCCTCTCAGTTTCTGCATACCTGCATGTGTGTCTTTGTGTGTTTAATGTCGGGCATTTTTTAGATAGTAGATTTCTTATACTCTTCAAATGCTCCGGTCTTAGTCAAGTCTGCCATGAATTCTTCTTCTTCTTTTACTGAATAAAACCAATCATGAACATTTAACTTATAAATCATTCCTGCAACTAGCTACTATTTTGATAGTAGAATAATCTGTTATTGAATTAAATAATTGACTATTTGAAATATGATATGAGTCTCTTAATTAGCTATCAGCTCTCAAATTTAGCTTGAGGTTGTTTTAAGACATGTGCTAAATAACAGTAAAGACAGTAAAGCTGCTGGTTGTATATATTTTTAATACTCATGTATGCATGGTTATGTGAATTACCACTACAGCACTGCAGTTTTTAATACCCAGCTTTATTATATGATGTTAAAAAATAGTAAAACCTGGAAGTAGGGACCAGAACACACACGCAGCACACTCTTATGTGCACCAATACAACAGTCCGTAAGTTGCACCACTGCAGCCTGGTCTTTTCTGACGTGGGGCTGGTGTGAACCAGTGATGGCAGCATTAAGGCCGGCTCCTATAGTGTCTAGGGCTGGTCCAGAATATTCGAATATCCGAATATTCGTTCGTTGTGGTGGTATTCGAATAGTAATTTTGACATTCGAACAGTCGTGTGAGCCTCCGCCACGTGCCACCGGTCGCTGCGGAGGCTCCAGCATGCGGCCAAGGCTTTAGTACACTGCCGATGTTCTAGCACTGGCGTAATTTTGATATCCTAATAGTCGTGCGTGCCGCCAGTTGCTGAGGTGCTCCCACTTTGTCCACTGGGGGATGGGCTGACTTTGTTGACTGGGTGAAGTCTTGGTGGAGCCACAGATGTGGGATGTTGCTGGTGAGCTTTCCAACCATCCAACTGTTACTATGCCGCCCAACTGTAACTGTTTAAAAGACTTCCTCCTCTGCGCTTATATCCAGCAGGTCTCAAGATTCTAATACACTGACAGTAGCCATGGTTCTAGGTTTGGTTCCTCTAGTTCTCCTGTGCTGAGATCAGCAGTGAACTTGGTCTGTGAGAAGGTGGTGCATGCTTTTATATAATCACATCAGATAGTGACACACTTCAGTAAGCAGTAATGCCTTCATGTCTGAGCACTTTGAGTCAGCACAAACACACACACCACAGTCACCAATTAAATCCACTGGCAGCTAATTAGTGATTCTTTATTTTTCTGAGGAAATAATGAATCATTCATTGTAATTGTGAAAAAATGGTGACAAAATGCCCGTTAAGACTTTCGGTGACATTGTCAGCTTTTGGTTCACAAACAGCCCATAAATTAATTAACTAATTCGGTGTTTCAGCACAAGGAGAAAGAACAAATATTGCTCATGTCTCTGCCTGTGGTAAATTTATGCCCACAACATATTTACAAAAGAAATTCAATGTAATACACTGACCTGTATGTTGTTAATGGAGAGAGATATGAAGTTAACCCAGTACAGGAACAGTCTGATATCCTGAATGTGTTTTTTTTGTTGACTCACAGTGTTACTTGCTGCTGAGAATGTTTCATTAATTGTTAATGATGCTTAAATTACAGTGGATTTTTGAGGCAGATTTCACTACGTGGGTCATTACAAGTCTGAATACTGTGTCTTGTATGATATTCTTTCATGTCATCCATAAATGAAGGTAACCAGAGTGTTAAGTATGAAGTTGTTTGGATTGTGTCTG
>OMNN01066471.1:0-16985 GCA_900302755.1 Chromis chromis
TTGACATAATGCACTTTCCAAATTACTCACACTCTGGCAATACTCACCTTAACTTAAGCACTTTAACTGTAACACTTATATTCATGCACTTTGTATTACTGTTTGAGTGATTGTGTTGTATTTATGTATTTAAACCTTGTGATTAATGTTCGTTTTGTGACCTGCCAAGGGACAACAGTTGCAAATTAGCATTTTTGCTAACTCTGGCGCATTTACAACATGTCATTTTTACATTTGTTCATCAATGTGCACTGTCCCTTCCAAATAAATAAATAAACATACAGCAGACATGTCGTATGCTTTGACTGTTTGACGCTTACCTTAGTGAGATTTTGGGCTTGTTCAGACTGCTTGACATCAGATTCCATCTAAAAACAACATAAGAGCAAGATTTTTTCCAGCACAAAAACAACATGGAGCGAAGGTTTATTCCTTACATCAAGCATGTGTGTGTGTAATAATAATACTGGGAATGTTTTTCACATTGATGCAACTGATTTTCCAGCAGCACACATACCAGCCAGCAGGCGTAGCGAGGCACAGTAGTAGTGAGGATGGTGTAGCAGCTGTCTGAGGACACAGTGCCATCTACAGGAGAGGAAACACACTTGTATGACATGGAGCATAAACAGCAGAGCCAAAGAATGACAAACACAGAAGATATGATCCTCGGTGCAGGAAATAGGCTATTTTTAGACGAGAGCTCTGTTGTTTTAAAATTACTTTTGGCTGTTCTGTAAAAAGTGGCCTGTGGATCTGTGCTGTCTAATATGTAAATCAGATTTCTTTTGTCAGTTCTAATTAATCTTCTTCTTCTCAGCTTGTGAAAGTTGAAAAGAGTAGTTAGTTGGACGTAAGCCTTCCCCCGTTCTCTCCATCTTTGCCGATCTTGTGCTGTCCTGTGCCAGTGTCTCTCCGTTCTGTCGAGGTCGTCTCGCCATCTTGTTTTTTGTCGCCCTTTGTTTCTTGTGTGACCCCTCGGCGTCCAGTGGGTGTTCCTTGTCGTCCAACGGTTGTCGGTTATTCTAGTGAGGTGGCCCGCCCACTTCCATTTGAGTTTACGGACCGTTTGTAGAATGTCTCTGACTTTGGTTTGATCTCGGATCCATTCTGCTGTTGTTCGATCTCGCCATGTGATGCTCCCCGGCGACAACCAATCACCTTGACGTGGTACTGGGGATTGAGTGTGTATGACGACGAAGGAGGCTCTATTGAGTACGCTCAGCGATGTCTTCTTGACTGCTTCCGAGGCGCCAAACAAAGAATTGGTCACCCCCATCACTCCTCATGAATCCAATTAATCTTAATTTAATGAATATTGTACCTGTAATGGCCATTTTGATGTTGTATATGTCTGTGGGTGTGTGTTGGACACTAATTAGTCCACAAGAGGGTGTAATTGGTTTGTGAGTCATCAGTGAGTGTGTGTATTTGGGTCGGAACCTTAGTTACATCAGGTGTTGCTTGACAGGGTGGAGCACAAATGGTGTCTGACCGCCACGTTACGCCACGTTACGCCACGTTACGCCACGCTACGCAGCGCAACGCCACACTACTGATTGTGAATTGTGGATGGTTTAATTTAATGGACTTTTTTTGACTCAAATGGGTGAGAAAATAAAATAAAAATAATTAAACTATTCACGAAGTCGGACATTGTTTACTTCAAATCATAGTACAGATGTACGTAGTGAGCGCGTCAGTCATCAGACCTTCAGTAGCCCGTCAAGGTAGCTTTAAGCACTGGGCTTAGCTACTATAGTACCTCTTTGCTGAATGTTGATGCTGGACTCCAAGAAGGATTCAGAGAAGACCACAGAGCCCAGATTCCCCCCGTCCCACTGCAGGTCTGGGATGTCATGGACGATCAGGGAGGCCTTAAGGAAAGGAGAATTCGTAAAAAGTTAGAACATTGTGTACACACTGTGATCCTTTGGTCAAGCAAATAAAGATAATATGCTTCTTTAACTTACTGTTTTTACTACATAGCGGCTGTCTTCATCAGTCAGAGGAATAATACTGAAACGGGAAAACAGTCTACTTAGATCTGAAAGCATCAATTTAGGATGTATTTATCAAATAACACGATGACAATAAGTCCTGTAAGAAAACCCAATACTCACATTCCCTGCTTATTTACTGCTTGAATGCTGAATTCACATTTGGACCTGTAGAAAGCAAACACAGAATCATACAAGACATTGAATTTCAGGCTGTGATAAAGATCTCACATAATGAAAAATGGTTAAACAAGTAAACCAGTCTGTACCTGAGAGAGCTGCGGTACTGACTTAAACTCAACGAGTCCAACGCCATCAGGAAAGTGTTCTCAGCTACATCCTTAGCCTGCAAAAATATCTCTTAATGAGCAGCTGTACACGCTTCAGTCCATGCAAATATATAATTATAATTGGTGCTCTTTGTTTTCTCTTACCTTGGTAGCGCTGGTGGTGCAGGAGTAGCATTTGATTCCCGACAGGACTGCTTGAACTGCAGCTGAATAAATCTGTGACAGAAGTCTGCAAAAAATAAAACACACTCTTTTAGACTTTCTGAAACAATTAACATCCGATAGCTCAAAGGAGAAGAATCGAAAATTGAAATCACTTACAAAACTTCTGTTTTCTTTTGCTCCGTGTTTTGATTCCCTGTGGGAGAAATAAAATGTGCATAAACAAAATAAGATAAGACCCTTTATTAATCCCACAGTGGGGAAATGTGCAGCGTTACGGCAGCAAAGGTTGTGCAAACATTTAAGGAATGTTGTATAAAAATAAACCAAAATATACATAAGTAATAGTTCTAAAATAACATTATTGCACATATTAGTGGTATTGCACAGATTTTTTGATGAATAGAAATACTGAAGGAGTACTATTATTGCACAGATTGTACATATGTAGAAAACTAAGGACATAGCAGGTATTCTAGTGTATGTATACTGCAAAATGTATGTATGTGTGTACGTATACACCGATCAGCCACAACATTACGACCACCTGCCTAATATTGTGTTGGTCCCCCTTATGTGGTCTGTTGTCTTGCAAGTTATTCAGCCCGTACAGGCTGATCCAGAGTCGAATTACAGCTGCCTACAGATACACAGCCTGGTAGGTTTCAGCAGAATTAGATACTGGAATTTTGAGGAAAACTCATCCTAGCTGCTCCTCTGACTTCATCCGAATGTCCACCCGAATGTCCACCCTCTTACAACTGCTGGTCATTCCCCTGCAGCCTCTTCAGTGGGAATGTCCTGTACTTGTGCAGTGGGGCCTCTGTCAATCCAACTTGTTCCACTGTATCCTGTTGATGCTTGATCAGAATGGGGTCTAGGAAGTTTGGAGGTCAAATCAACACCTTGGGCCATTGTCATGTTCCTCAAGATGTTCCTGATTGGTTGATGTTGTTGCCATGTGGTGGGGTGCATTTTATTGCAGGGGTAGGCCAGTGACATTTGGGGTTTCCATTTACATGAGGGATTGTGCTTGTTCTGGGACAATGTTTATTTGGCTGTCTAAGTCTCATCAACACGGATGTTAAAATCCAAGGTTTTCCGGCAGAACACCACATAGTACCAACATGATCAATGTTATGTTGTGGCTGATCGGTGTATATATAAAAAACACATACAATAAATAAATCATGTGGTAAACCTCACCAAGATACGGGGTGTGAGTCGTCCCGAAGAAGTAGGTCCGAGAGCAGGCAAGAGGTCCTTTGGGAGCCACACACTGCAGGATCTAATAGGGGTAAATAGTGTTTTGTTTAAAAGGACACCAACAACAGCATGTTCCCACTTGACAAATGATGGTGCAGAATTACCTATATCTCATATTTACAGGACAAGTAGGACCAGCAATTACAAGCATCCTGCCACAACATGTTCAAGGAGATTTAACTAAACACTACCCTGTAAATCACTGGCTCCTGGTTGTACCAAATTACTCCAGCAGATGGCGCTGCTGTTTTTCTAGTCTTTTTTTACTTGCAGGAGAAATGCGATTTATAGAACATTAATTACACATATGGAAAAGCTGCCAGTGCCCAGCTAGAAATAAGGGTTATACAGTAATGTAAGTACTTCACAGGGCTAGCGATTTCATTTTATTTCACATTATCCAGTTTTCTATGTCAGACTTTCTCTCTGCACCACCACAGACTGTTATCAGACACTTATTCTCCCTCACTGAGCTGCTGTTTCTCACCATATGTCTGGCTGTAGAAGCCCGAGGCCCCGTGTTGCGGACCTGATGACTCTCTGAAGGAAAGTTGAATGAATAGCTCTCCAGATCCTTTAATGAGGAATGTTTCCCAAACAGCACCAAGGGCTGCTGGCTTTTACTGAAATAAAGAAACGTTTGATGAAGCGACAGTGTTTGTTTTCACTCTACAGCTGCACAGATGAACATAACTTCAGTATTTACCTTTTATCAGTGATGTTGCTTGAGATCAGTCCATGAGAGTAGTAAGTACGGAACGCCTGTGGGTGAATGAGAATACATTTAATGCTCACACCAGTATAGTGAACTTCGGTAAGATGACACACTGAAGTGCTGTTTGAAAACACTTTTTGGAATTTGGTGCAAATTCCATAAAATGTAAACAGACTTTAGCTCCTATGTTTTTGCCTCTCCATCTTTGGTTGCATATTAAATTTACAGAAGTGTAAGTGGATTAAAATGCTCTCCAGAAAGAGGTGCTTCAGTTATGGTTTATCATACATCGCTACCCAGAAAGGAGAAAGCATGATGCAAACTGCAAACTTGTAGTGAAAAGTCTACGTAAAGCTTTCTGCACATCAAAAATGAATCCAGTGAAAAACATGTTTGAAACTTTCTTCTTTCTTTCTTTTTTTTGCGATAAAACACGCACATTTTTATTTATTTTTTTAAACTGACTAATTATCCCAAGTTTCCATTTCTGTGTTTTGAACTTGTGGTTGGACTGTACCATTACCGCCTTGGGGAGCAGTCTACAGCCAGCCATGCACCCAACAACACACTCACATTACCTATATATATATATAACTTTATTTTTTGCATTTATTTATCTATACACTAGCCTATAGGTCACAGCTATTTGAGGATTTGTATCATTACATACACATATTAGGGGCAGTGGTGGCTTGTGGTTTGTGGGGGGGATTCGCAGTCACACATTCAAAGCTACTTCTTTATGTTATCTGATGAACACAACAGTACATCGGCCTATGGCTCCAGTCTATGAGAAATGTTCACATGCATGCATAAAATAGGAGAAACATGTTTTCAAACTCATTTTCCAGTTGTTCTATTTTGATGGTACGAAATGAACACAGAATCCTTTTGTGCACTTTTCACATTTAAATGGAAGGTCAAATATGGAATCTGTACAAAATGGTGCTTGTTTTGTTTTGTTGATATGTAGCATTTGTGGACGAACTTACAATGAGAGTTTGCTGGTGTTATTAATCTTCATGTAAAGAACAAATGTGCTAAATATCTCATTTTGTAAGGAAAATCATTTAGACAACCTTTCAATAACAATCAATAATTGCTAACTACATAAATGAAGAGTGATAAATTGCAGCACACAGATTGTTATTTTTGCGAGGTATGTGACTGTAAACAAACCTCTCCTGCCTGAGCTTCAGATAGCTCCAAGATGGACAGATGACTCTCCAGGTCCATGCTGGAGAAGAAGCCACTCCACTGCTTCTCAAAGCTCACCAAGTCCTGAAAGACGACAAGCAGCATTAAGGTTAGAGTCCACATCATGTTCATACCTTAACATACCTTATATGACTTCAGGGTACGTACAAATGAAGTATATTTACATCCTAACTGTCAGACAGGTAGATTTTGTGTAAGAGCCTGTCAAAGGTTGAACAGATGATGGAAAGTTAAAGTCAGTGTTACCTCTGTGAGCAGACTATCCAGGGACACTGGGTCGAGTCTGTTGTAAACCTGCCACAGCTTCTCACTCATGTCCATGAGCTGCGGAAACAGGAAGATATAACACAAAATGTAAAACAAGAAGCACAGGACCACAAGAACATTATACATATGCCGTGTTGCTGTTGACTGTACCTCGTATTTCATGGTAAAAAAGCTTCCTCCTCCGATGCCTTCCAGGGCAAACGCTTGAATTAGGGGCCACTTCTCCACCATAAACATATCAAACCTCTGGATGTGTCCTAAAATGAACAGAAGGGAAAGTATAAATCACTGTATGTTGGTGTAATTATGCAGAAACATGCTGTTAAGTCAGTAAAACTAATTAAATTACATCATTATACGTCTTAGAGACCCCTTTTCCACCGAGCTGGTTCCAGTGCTAGTTCGGAGCCAGAGCCTGACTTAGCACCAGTTCTTTGTGTTTACACCACTGATGCTCCGGCTTCAGGTGCTAAAAACTGGTGCTTAGCAAACCCCAACTCTTGGCTGGGCCAGAGCTAAACACTGAGTACGTCAGGGGCTGGGGGCGGGGTTATCGTGACCAACGATCAACGGTGGAAAGGGAAACACAAGCGGTAGTTTGTGTCCTTTTTCTCCAGGACGTCCCTAGTCTGATCAGATGTATTGGAATGACTCCCGGGACACACAAACGTTTTGCACAAACTGTTGCGCTGAAATCCGGTACAATTGTGTTGCGGATTCGCGGATGTGCCGGCAACGGGCAACAAGCGACCTCCGTGGACCTTATAAACATCCATCCATCCATCCATCCATTATCTGTACATTATCTGTACGCCGCTTAATCCTCTGGAGGGTCGCGGGCCGGGGCTGGAACCTATCCCAGCCAACTTAGGGCGAAGGCAGGGGACACCCTGGACAGGTCGCCAGTCCATCACAGCCTTATAAACATCTTTATAATAAAGATATACATAGATATTATCATCAACTTATTGCGTTTGTTTAACTGCTATGTAATCAATACAAGCGTAGACGTTTTATGGTGATGCAATGGTGTGGCTCCAACTTGGCTCCTTGCCAGTGGAAAAGCAAACAGGTTCTTAGGAGGAGGAACAAGATTTGAACCAACTAAGCACCGAACTAGCACCTGGTTCTTCTTGGTGGAAAAGCCCTAACTGAGACGTAATGTAACAGTGAAAACACGTGTAGAGAGTTAAACTGGAGATGAAAATGTGATAATGTGTACCTTGGGAGCTGAAAGGAACTCCGATGCGATAGCAATCCTGCACCATCGTCACAAAACTGGAGATTTTGAACTCCTCTGCTGCCTCTTCATCTTCATACTGTATATGGAGGTAGGTAGGAGAACATGGAAAGGGATTTAATCTCAAGGGTACAATCACGATTACAAGCGCTGCTGCAAAGGGCCCAATTTACAATTCACAGCAATGACACACATTTGGCAGTCACTACTACTACATGGGAGTTTTTAGAAGCAACACGAGACAGCAGGTGAGAGGAGGCGCAGCCACCTGAGCACAAATTGCAGGTTCGCTGCAAACAACTAGAACATGCTTTGATGAAAATGAATGCGCTGCGATAAGTGTGCAGTCTGTGTGTGGACAAGTGTTAAAACTGCAGCCAGGTGATGTCAACAGGCCTAAATAGTCTTGGTATGGTTCATGTGTCGAGCTGAAGCACGCAGGAAATGTGCAAAACAGGAATGATAGGTCTTGTAGGGGAGGAAAAGGGTTTTTTAACCTCTGCCTTTGTCATGCAGTAGAGATGCAGGTTCCTCCAGTGCGACACATAAGGCAGCAGGTAACTGTAGTTCAGCGGGTTGCAGTAGAGATGGACGCACTCGGCCTTAATCAGCAGGATCACATCTGGCAAGAAGACAAGTGATGGGTTAGATTACAGCTAAAGCAAGCATAAAAAAATGATTCAAAATGTAGAGATAAACACTCACCATCCAGCATTTCTTCAGGAAATTCCTCAACGACATGTTCCAGATTCACCTGGTTTCGTCCATACAGTCCGTAGAACAAGTACTTCGCCAGCTCAGTGCATCCTTCATTATATCTGCTGTCAATTCCTAAAAATATACAATAAAACAATAATAATTGTTAGCTTTGGCCATACAGACGGTTTAATTCACTGTTTGTTTTGAAAAGTTAACAATTAAACCAGTCTGTAATGACAGAAACAACATGTCTGTGAAGGTTCTCAGTCATCCAGGTCATGGTTATCCTCGTAGTTTCAATCGTAGCATCTGGACTTGGTTCAGTTTGTCGAAGACGTTCCACCTCTCATCCAAGAGGCTTCATCAGTTCTAAACTGACTGGTTGGGAGTTCCAGATTTTATACTCTTCAGGATCCAGTAACACTATTGAAACTCCAGTCTACTGGGTGAGTGTTGCCCCTCACCTTAGGTCATTCCCTCTCACAATGGGGTTCGTTAGGGCCCTTTGTGGCCAGGTGTGAAATGTTTCTGTTCTTCCTGGGTAAAGAATGTAAGACTGCATTGTACACAGGTGAGAGGTGATGTCTCAAGCCTCCACCTCTTATCAATGGTTAAACGTCTTCGAGCTAACTCAAGCAAGTCCAGATGCTACGATTGAAACTACAAGAATAATTATAAAACACATATTTTGAGGCCATTTCTCTTTTTTTTCCTGCTCTTCTGAGCCAGAAACCTCGATGTCAGTAGCACTCACATCCACCAAATTTTCCAGTTTTATTCCTGCCTATATTACTTAGCAGAAGGGTTTGTTTAAACATCATTCATAGCTTGATTTATAGAACATTTTATTCTTAAAATCATGGCAAATATTGCTTTTTTCTGATTGTACTGTATTTTCTAATTTATGGAGTGATAGAAAACCAGCTCTGTAAAAACATTTGGCTCTAATATGTCACCAAAAAGAGTTCTGTTTTGCAAATTGGTGCATTTTCTAGATGCATAAGGCATCATTTGCATATTTAAACATGTAATTTCAGAATAAGCAGTGTGTTTATTACAAGAAATCAGCTGGGGAAGCTTCATGGTGATATCTATTAGCTAAAAGTTTCACCCTCTTCACCCGTAGTGTCTCCCCTTACAGCATCACTTGTTAGTCTGGTATTTTTTGGCTCTCTTGTAATTTGTCTGCCCCCAATTAACTCCCTTGTGCAGCCGTTACACTTGCAGACAAAAAAGCAGCCTCGTGTGATGCTTGTTTACAGATGGCGAGGGAAGTTTCGAGTTGTGTTTCAGTCTCGGGGCTGGATTAAGTGTGCTCATGCGTCAGCCTGGCCTCCTTCATTACATTCAGGGAACTCCCTGACTGAGTCGAGACACACACAAGCATGCATTGCACACACAGCGAAACATGCAGTACTCTAAATAACTCCGATTAGGACTCCTGATAACTCTGGGGCAGCCCTCACCCCTTCTCCTCACATCCTTCCCCCCTCCTCGCTCTGTCTTCGAGGGGGCTTCAGTGTTCCCTCGGTGGATGCTAATCGGTGGCCCTCGGGGTCAACTGACTCGCACAAACGCACTATTATCCGCAATTTGGCAACGTGCTCCAGGCCGCCATTTATTAGGTGGCTGCTCCGTCCATTAGGACATGTGTTAAATTCTTTGTGTAACTCAGTTTGGCAGAGGGTGGATGTCACCGACTATATATAGAGCTCTCTGTGGAAGTGAGTTTTCCAGTGTTGGTGCTCGTTATATCAACTCATTCTGGGTTTCTCATCACTGTATATGTATTTATTTACATTTCTAATTGCTGTGGGAACATTTTGTTGTTATTGACGTCTATATATTGTGTGCACATATGTCGTGCCGGTGGGTGTGTCCGAAAAACAGCCAGTTTCCATCCAAGGCTCTGTTAATTATGTAACGCGGGATCGAGCATGCATCGACTATAAAAGGCAAAGATGAGGGTAGAAGAGGGTCATTTGGCTCGGAAAAAAGACATTCTTCCCCTCGACAGCGTTTTACTTCCCAGAGAAACAAATGGTGAGTGCAGATTTCTGTACGTACAACCCAAGAAAAGCATCCATCAGCCAGCTGACTGCAGAATGTTATTTTCTTCTATCCGTAGCAATTATTTCATATCTCTCTCCAAAGACGTAGGCCCGTCCGCGGTTTGTTTTTAAATTATAAACACTGGCTTGATGGTTGTTTGGACTTTTTAATTGGAGAAACAACAATAGAATGTCTAGGAACAAGAATGGTAGTTGGAGCACTATACCTGCCCAAGCTAGAATCCATATTTTAGCATTTAATACGCTTATACCAACACAATTTACTGATTAAAGGCACTACAGGAGAAGCTGTTTAATGTGAGTTGAGTGCCTTGCTCAAGGGAAACATGCAGGTTCTTGTCTTTATGATGAATCAGGGGGACAAAAATAAACCAGCAGGCCTCTTCAAAGTGATTAAATCCAATCCAGGTAGGGCTTGACATTAAGGCTGCTCGAAGGTCAAGTAGATTTGTTTTTGTCGGGCAAGTGGAAGAGCGATTTCCTAGCCCCACTAGACGAGTTCAGAGTAATTATCAGAAACGATAACGTGTATTCATATTATACACCAATCAGGCATAACATTATGACCACCTGCCTAATATTGTGTTGGTCCCCCTGATGTGGTCCAAAATGCTCTGAACCATTGGGCATGGACCAGAGGACCTCTCAGGGTGTCCTATGGGGTCTGGCACCAGGACCAGGGCAGTGGATCCTTTGGGTACTCTGGCTTGTGCAGTGGGGCCTCTGTCAATCCAACTTGTTCCACTGCATCCTGTTGATGCTTGATCAGAATGGGGTCTAGGAAGTCTGGAGGTCAGATCAACATCTTGGGCCATTGTCATGTTCCTCAACATGTTCCTGATTGGTTGATGTTGTTACCATGTGGTGGGGTGCATTTTCCTGTGGGGGTAGGCCAGTGACATTTGGGATTTCCATTTGCATGTGGTGGAGTGTGCTTGTTCTGGGACAATGTTTATTTGGGTGTCTAAGTCTCATCAACATGGATGTTAAAATCCAGGGTTTTCCAGCAGAACACCACATAGTACCAATATGATCGATGTTATTCACTTCACCTGTCCGCGGTCAGAATGTTGTTGCTGATCAGTGTATACATGAAAAAAACATAGATTTTTTCCAAGGGCATGCATATTTTCTTGGTAATTTGTGACAAATTATGTAGTTTTTCCTTTAAACTTCTATGAAATTATTAGGAACATTTCATAGAAGACACATAGACACAAAACATTCACATCTTCAGTAGTAGCTAATGAGCTGAATGCCACAAACTGGGTTGGCAAGCCAGAAAGTATTGTCACATTATAAAAAAGTAAAGAACAACGCAAGCCTTATTTGTATGCCGATCATATTTCATGCCAAGGCAAACTCTTTTCAGTAAAAAAAAAAAAAGTGTTTTTCTGATGAAGTTTTGCTGCTCAAACTGCAATGACTGAAATCAATTGATGATGCAACACAATTAAACATACACACAATAGATGATGAAGGTGGTGAGTCACTCCTCTTAACCACTTAGGAGTCCTCGCTCAACAAAAGCTTCAAAGTGTTTATAGCATGTGTGTTCTGCCAGGTCAGGTTTTTGTTATCTTGCCAGTAATAGCCAACCAAAAAGCATTGTGGTCTCGACGGGAAAACACACTCTAGAACACTTTATCACAATTTATTACCATTTTTGTCAATGGACCTCACTTTGCTCAATCCATTTTCTTGTTTGCTCCTCTTTTACTGGATAAATAACCGGCGCTGACATGATGTCATTTCAAGTTATTTCCAGTGTCCCTCCAGCAGAGTGTAATAGCACCAAGTATCCCAGCAGTCCAAAACATCAAGAGTAAACATCGTCTTTTGGCATCAAGTCTCTCAGAGCAACCTTTTCCCACTATTTTTCACTGAAGTCTTATACATGCTGGGAGACATCAGTCATAGAGGAGGCAGAGCCATGAGATGTGTGGTGTTGTGATTTACTCTCACCTTTTCAGAACATTTCCAGCTCTCATATTGCTCTTGGTATTACTATTGCTCTTTCCGCCTACACAAATAACCAACAATTGACTGCAGTGAACAACAAATTGCTGATGTATTACATCGAGCGGTGTGAGAACATCCGGGGGTGGACTTCTCCTTTAAGATTAGTTTAGTTCCACATTGAAGAAAATTATTGTTTTGGTCCTAACCCAGAGATGGTCACAGCAGTAGACGGTGAAGTGAAAATATGGTCTGCTCTGTGCCAACCTTGGCCCAGTTAAACGTCTAATAAGAGGAAAATGTTTTGTATTGGATACTTTCAGCATCAGCAATCCTGAACAGTGTTTGTCCTGCTGCTCATCCATAAAAACTGGCCTTTTCAGTTCATAATAAAAAACCTTTACTGCCATTATCCCAGCGTAATGTGTGCTCAGGATTTTCAGGGCTGTGTTTCACAAACAAACTAAGCACTTGAGATAATCTCTGTGTTCTGTTATTCCCTCACAAGCGAATGAATTTTAATGTGCTTTTTCATTTTTCAGGGATAGTATTTTACCAAGAATTTGAAGGCTTGGCCTTACTGAACATTTTTATGTTCCTATTTGGGTAAGTATTCAAAAGTTTTCAGTCAATGCAGAATATCAAAATGTGATATTTACTGTAAGATGGTGTCAATCCTCTCTGAAACTCTTTTCCAGTTGTTTACTGTCCTTTCTTGGAGTTTTCCTGATAGCCCGAAACAGGCCAAAGATAAAGCAACAAGATCGCAATTTTATTGCAATGGATAGGATCCCTGGTATGTTATTTAGCAGCTTTTAATCAGCTCTCTTCCCAATACAATATATTGCCCAATGACCTGTTTGTATTGAGTATGGGCCATTGATTAGCATGTGACAGATTGACTCCAGCAGCAGTGACCCTAAATTCATCTGCGTGCTAATGTCTGCAGCGCTGGCAGCAGGGTCCATCTAATGAGCTATGCTGTCCGTGTTCACAGGGAGAAGGCACACAGACAGAGTGCAGCCTGAGGCAAAGACTCCAACATACGGATCACTGGCAGCCAAACTCATGTGCAACAGAGCTGGCCAAACAGACGATTCATAGGACCTGCTCCATCTGTTGGGACTGTCATTTTTGTGAATTTGTGTGCGTGTGCCTGCCTCTTCCTGGGTTCTTCAATAAAATCTCTATTTATAAAAAGAAATGAAAGGCATCAATTCAAACCAGTGCCAGCTGAGCGCCAGTATTGGTGGCCATATAGATGTTGGATTTTGTGTCCAAAGTGGTGTGTGCCTCTATTGAACAGCTCTATTTATTCATGGAAATAAGTGTTTGTGTGTTAGTATTATATTCAACAGTTATCAGGATTACCTCATGACTCTAAAATGAGATGGAACACCTCAGGATAAAAGTTCAGTATCAAGATGCCTCATTAGCAGCAACTTTTATTTGTAAAGAGTAATAAAACAAAAAAGGTCCAGGAGGCTACTGTGACGAATGTCTTTAAAAAAATATAAATATGTTTATCAGCTGAATAAATTCATCTGTGTGTCTTCAGTTGTCAATAAAAAAAGGACAAAACCTGTTTCAACAGTCTGAGGAGTTCATGAAATACAGCAAAATAAGTGCACTACTGCCCTCTCATGGTCTCAGACGACCAGGCAGCTTTGTACATGTGTTGATCTGATGTGACACGAATTTACTTTATTAAAAATGACAGAAATGCTTCAGTAGTCATTCTTAAATATTTTGTCGTAGTTAAAGTAGTTCACACTGATAGTTCAGTGTTTAGTTTTTGCAATACACCAGTGAGCATCACTCTGAAACACGTTTCCTGGGAGTAGTAATAGAACTGGTCTTTAAACGCACTAATGCACAGCCTGACCGCCCATCTTCACCTCAGATGAACCTCAGACTACATACTCAACTGAACTGCTACCAAACTTTAGTGTTGCCAAGCAACAAAACTCTTATCTTCCTCCTACACATTATGGGATGTGTGGGAAACCGCTGTTCGTGCCTGTGTAGCTATAATAAGAAAGAATGTTGAAGTATCAGCTGTTCAATGCATTTCCTTTATAAGAGCCTTAATGTGTAGCTCTGGTTCAACTGTAAAGTGTGCTGAAACACTTTGGGGTTTTTCATAAGTTAATGGCACCATTCATTTTCCACAGACATATTCCGTCAAATACAGTATAGGTATTTTATTAACTTATGTTCAACCAAAACCTCTTCAGTGCAGTGGTATTTTTAGACAGATGTCGGAAATTCAAACCCACTAATTTGCCTTTTCAAAGAACAAAATATCATGATCCACATAAATACTATCAGCATCATGATGTGAACTGAAGATAGAGGGATGTAAAATAAGTCATAAATTAATTCCTTTCATTAATCCAATTGATTAAAGCTCTAACTAATCTTAATCTAACTAAAAACAAGGCTTTCATTCATTTCCAGTACTCGGCTTATCCCTTTGTGGAGCATCCCTCTTACAAAGGCATTGATATGAAAACAAACACAGCAACTCTTCACCTGAAATAATGAGGATGTGTCTTCCCAGAGTAAAAAATACACAACTAAACAATGTCATTCCCCATGCTTGTCTTTGGCCAAGGCACATGTTCTCTGTCAGATCACTTAATAAGTGAAGCATCAAGTGATTTAATTGCCTCTGCGGTGCTAAAGTCTTGGCATCAACTTACTTAATTACTCTAGAATTGACAGCTTTTTGGGATAAAGTTCTGCACGTGTTGAGATGTGTCAATCAGACCTCTATGTTGATCTTAGCAAAGCGGTAGTGCAGGGAGGTGGGGTTGCGCAGCAGCAGCTTTCCTCTGTGTTCTGTTGGCTGGTTAAGGAGGGTATCGAGGAGACCGGCAACACTGATAAACCCAAGAGCCTCCCCACAGCCTGACGACAGAGAGAAGTCACCCTGAGTGACCCAACCAAGAGTCACCCGGGAGCAGTGAGAGGTGACACTGGGCAGAGGGTCCGGCCACAACCCCAAGATGAGGTCTGAGGAAGCCTGGGAGGATGATTTAAGGTCTTCGGATGTGGTGGAGTCTGGGTCAGAAGCAGAGGGGAGGTCTGAGCCTTTACATTCAGGCTTATCAGAGGATACAGAAGATGTGGCAGCTTTCTTGGGGTCCTTCTTCCGGCGTTTAATTCTGCTTTTAAAATGGTCTCTGTGCGGATGCTCCTGGGGGCCACCGTTTCCCTGCTCTTTGCCCAGCAGCTTCAGGTCCTCTGCGGTCGGCACACACAGCATGGCATGGAACTCCGGTTTGCCTTTCGAAAACAGCGATAGCCGCACCCACACCAGACTCATCCCATGCGCTGCAAGAAACGACGTCACAGCTGAGCGGCTGAGAGGCGGCCCCTCCCCGACACGAACCGGCCTCTGACCTTTGGATGTCGTGGGTCTGCACCAACCAGACAGCAGCCTCAGAGACTTTCTGTCCCTAGGAAACAAAAAAATAACCATTTAGACCAAATGATTAATACTGTAAGGAAACCCTGCACTGTGTTTGGCCCCATTAGGCACCCTGAGACACATAAAATTTAGTTGAAGAACATTTTTTAATTCCTAATGCTGAAAACAAAAGGCAGCCAATGGACAGTGAAAATCAATCCAATTTTTTTCTCATAAAGTCTGTCATTACTCAAAGCTTATGTGATGGTTTTATGAGAATAGATGCAACTCTTCCCCTTCACTAATCTCCATGATGTATTGCTGCAATTTAAAGCTGGATGTACTTTGGGGATTCTCATCAGGGACATTATGATGAGGGGGCAGACTGGAGACACGGCATGCATCAAGTCTCTCAAAAGCTGTGCTGGTCTCTCTTAATAAAAAAGGAGGAAAGAAGTAAATGATGAATTGGAGCCCGAGGCCCCAAAAACAGTGCTTTCATACATTCCCGCTCAAGGGACCTTTAAAAGTCAGCTGCTTTAATATAGTTGGAAGTGTGATTTAGACGTGTAGGATGAAGGGACCTTGGAGTAAACCTGAAGTGGGTGTGTGCTTTGAGTCGATGCTGATAAACGTTTATTTTCTCAATAAGACAAAAGAGAATAAAAAAGGAATAAATCTCAAGTATAAGTCGCAAACAAGAATATAAAAGAGGTAAAGCCAAACACTTACCTCAGTACAGTGAAGCGGCTCGGAGGCTTTGTCACAGTGACGTCTTGTTGTGATGTCATCTCCTCCATCACGATGTCAGTCTGCGTTGTGGTTTGGATCCGGCTGTCTTCTTTCCTCTCCTCTCCTCCGTCTCTGTTGATGAGCTCCCACTCCTCTGCCAGCTGTTGCCACGGGCAACGGAAAGGAGCCAGACAGCCATGTTTAATGTAATTGGTCCTTTTGGCGGGCGGATGCCTGCGAAAGAGGTCGGGAGGTCAAACTCTTGTCAGACTGTTGGGGCAACCCTGGCAATTTGTTAAGACATGGTGACTGCTGTGGATAGTAGAGGATGAGCAGCCTTATTACCATCTCATCTGCATCGTGGGGAAGATATGCATTATGGAAATTAACTGAGGTCAGAGCTTTGGAGTGCTTCCCTCTATCAAAACCTCTAATCCACTGACAATCACACCACTTACTACGTCTGTTGATTAGGGAATATTATCTTCTCCTTGCAGATGATTGTGCAATCACACAGTAACAGACCGCGACAAAGCATTTTTACTTCTAATATAGTCTCATTTTCATCTTACTTAGTGTTTATTTAACTGAAAAAATGTCCCCGCAGTTAAAGGAGTAGTTTTAAGTTTGTCAACAGATAATTAAAATCCATCCATCCATCCATCTGTACATTATCTGTGCGTCACTTAATCCTCTGCAGGGTCACGGGGGGGCTGGAGTCTATCCCAGCCGACTTAGGGCGAAGGCAGGGGACACCCTGGACAGGTCACCAGTCCATCACAGGGCCACACATAGAGACAGACAACCAAGCACACTCTCATTCACACCTATGGACAATTTAGAATCATCAATTAACCTCAGCATGTTTTTGGACTGTGGGAGGAAGCTGGAGAACCCAGTGAGACGCTGCACAGCGAGAACATGCAAACTCCACACAGAAAGATCCCAGG
>OMNN01066519.1:3347-31153 GCA_900302755.1 Chromis chromis
AGCATATGTATGTATAAATAATTATATCTTTTCCAAAATGGCCAAGAATGACTTGAGCAATCTGTTGCAGACATGCAGACTCTCCCCTTAGCTGAAACAGGATCCCAGTCCAGGCAGGGAGTAAAGACACACTGATGTGGCTGCTTCAACAGCACAACCCATCCAGTCAGATAGTCAGCCTTAGCTTGGTCACACTTTTTCTCTTTGAGTGCTTTGAGGAGGAGCAAAGCCAGGTGAATTTTTCTACCCTCATTAAACAAAACTGTGTGTGGAAACCCTGGCATGGCTTCCTGGCTTGCACACACTGCCTTCAGTGTAGGGTAAACTACCATGATTGGAAACATGCAGCTGGACTGAAAGTTTTTACAACTGCTACGCAAAGTCAGTGCATTCACAACAGCATTGTTCTGTTAGAGGACGGGTGACTTTCACAGAATACGGTGCAGGACAACAATAGTTCGACCACAACACAGCACCCTGACAATCCAGCATATTAACAAAATGCTTGGCTCAGGCACAGATTAAACAAAAAAAGGCTGACATGAATTGGGCTTCCGCTTGGTCGAGTCTAAGCTCCCTGTCCTCAGCCTGATCATGTTCCTCCCTCTCCACAGCTGTGATGAAGGGCTGGTATTGCGGTTTTGCATAATGTGGCATGAGACATCATATGCTGCAATCCTTACACTTAAGCCCCGGCCTTAGAAACGGTCACCCTTTGGTGTTGCTCTAAAAACAGTCCCTCTACCTCACTTGTGGTTGTTGGGGGCCTTAGTAGCTCTTGATTTATGGATACAGCTGTGTGCTGGTGATAAAGACACCTGTCCCCTCCTCATCAGCACTTCCTTCCCACACTGAAGAGCCCTTGTGCTAACCTGGGCTGGAATGTCACCTTGCCAACCTTAGGGTCAAGAGGGCACTGTTCTAATGGCTGAAGGCTCAAAAGGCGACATATCAACTGATCGTTTTGAATTTCATTTTCACCCCTTTTTGAAAAACTGAAAACCTTACTGACTATAGGACATCAAGATCATAATGGACACTTTCAGGAGTTGGGTCTGTGCTGTACTAATATTGCAGTAAAGCTGGTCAGTTTGCATATTTAACCCAACTTTAACTAATTTAACCAGCAGTTGCAGGCGACTGCATGTTGTAATGCAACTATTATTTCTGTTGATTTTAATTAATATTAGATAGGTATTCCATTTCATTCAATGCCTTAGTTATTATCAGGTAGGTGTAGTTAATAACAGTTACCCACAGCACTACTCTGATTTACCCAAATGTGGCTACACTGTTTTTTCTTACACACATAGTTTATCTATTGTCTTTATAAATGTGCATTATCTGAAAATGAATTAAATGAAAGTAGTTCAACGTTTTGTAGTATGTTGTATTCTAGTTACACAGGGGCAGGGACTTCAGTACTAACGTTCATCATCAAACTATTAGAACTGTTTTACAAAGAAAAAAAAAAGATTTCATTTAACATGTATAAAGGCACTGAGCAAGTTTCCATCATACCTGGGCTCTTCAGATCTAAAAAAACAAAGAATCTCTGGAGTGTTTAAACTCGGCTATCTAAAAATGCATGGGAGTGAAAGGATTTAATGAGCTGAAACTGTTAGCTCAACTGTTATGTTCAACTCATGTTTATGTATTAAGGAGTGGTTTCAAAGTAAAAACTACACATTTTAAGTTGAATTAACAAAGTTTCCATATTTGCATAAAGTTAATAAAATAATTATTTCATAAATGATAGCTCAGTGACTAACACCCCAGACCTTGGGGAGTTCGGTGGTTCAAATCCTGGTCATGGTGCAGGTATCCAGTGAGGACCCTTAGGCAAGGTCCTTAATGCTGCCTACCTACCTATGTACGTCGCTTTGGATAAAAGTGTCTGCTAAATGAAACTGTAGAATATATAAATATTTACTTACTTTTAAATATCACAATACTTTGTTTTTTACAAGCATGATTATATAAAGTTACAAAGCTATATACCTTCCACTTGCATCATGAGCTTCAGACTGGACACCAGAAAACCATACAATATATTTTACTCTCTGTCAAGCCGTATGCTCAACTCCTTGAAATATCTCAAAACAGACATTTTTATTTTTGAGACAGACAGGGTGAAAGGCAGTATAGAGGAGAGAGACATGCAGCAAAGGGTCTTGAGCTGGACTTCAACTCATGACCGCTGCTGGCGACCTGCGCCCACATGGTAACACCTTAACTCAGTGAGCTATATGGTGGCCTGTTGGTCCTCTCTTTAAAGGTGACATGTGGGATTCTAACAATGCTATTCCAGTGTGTCCAGTGTGTCCATGCACAGGACAGGGGGAAAGGGAAGTGAAAGAACAATTTGGGAGAAAGCAGGAACTAGGAGCAAGGGGGATGGTAAATCTGGCTCTTGCAAACTATTTAAATATTCTTACTATCATCAAGTCAAAGTCTTAGTCTAAGGCTATACTAAGCATGTCATGGACACCCATTAAAAATATCCGCCAGACATCTTCATCATTTCTGATCTTGCTGGGAGTACTGGTGAATTGATTTCAGGTTTGTGTGGTGAAGGCTCACAGTGGTCTCCATCTCTGGACACCTATTCCATCACCCTGAATAAATCTCTTCACCAAAACCTTCAGTCTCTCATTTTCAACAGGAAAATCCTGCATACTTCAAAATACTTGAGCCAGGAAATGTTGAGCTCTTTTCCACAATCACATCCTATTCATTCTGAGCCCCGACTATTACTCTGAAGACCTTCAGCAAACTACCTTCCCTTCCCAACAGAGGAGCATCTTGGAAAGAAAGCTAGTGCCCCAAAGGTCCCTCAGTCACTATGTGCTTGCAACCTGGCTGGACTCCTGTATGGTAAAGCTATTGACTTTGGTCAGGTCATAGACTCAATCCTTCTCAGAATGTATCTGGTGTTTGACAGCTGCTGGGGCTTTAGCCCAACATTATCTGATATAACAGGACTTATTAAAGTGTATCCACAGATCATTAGTCAGGGTGAGTTGAGGCCGTCCAGGTTTCAATCAAGCCCATTAATACTGATGTGCAGAAATAGGAAGTATCTCACTGATATAGCAGGTTGTCTCATTGCACTAGTCAAAATTGCAGTTGCTGAATGCTGAAAACTAATTTTTGCATACATCATGTAGCCTCGACTTGTAGAAGAGGTCAGAGTCTGTGACACATTCCCCATCCTTAAACCTGCAATGACAGAGGGATGGCAGAGACACATCTATGATAGCAAACCTACTACTTTACACTTCCATTAGCTGCAGGGCTTCATTATCATCCATTCAGCATCAACAACTCCTCTATTTTGAATGACTGTATGGGTTGTCTGCCCTTACCCTCTGACTAGAACCCATAGGAGTGTAATAGAGATATTCATCTCTGTTGGCTTGAGCTTAGGCACAAAAGTAACTTGAATAGGTTTGAGAAATAGGTTCAGGAAATGATTGCAAAAAGGTTTGGGCAAAAAAGGACTTTGTTGTTGTGGCTACACTAAACATAAGGTTAATGTATGGAATGGTCATTGATATATATATAAAAAAAGAGTTTACAATCAATTCAGTTCAAATTATTTTTATTTATATAGAGCCCATTCACAACATATGTCATCCTCAGGCACCTTTTAAAATTATACCGAGAAGCCCAACAAAATCCAAAGTTTTTAGTTAGTTAGTTTAATTCCTTTTTAGCTATTACTTAGCAATAGTAAGAAAAACCTCCCTTTTACCAAGAAGACACCTCCGGCAGGACCAGGGTCAGGGATGTTGGACATCTTTCTTGACCAGTTGAGGTGAGAAGAAAGTGGAGAGAGGACAGGATAGAAGACAGAAAACAGACAAACAGAAGAGAATAACAAACACTTTGGAGGTTGGTGAGGCCAGTAACTGCAGATCAATTTGGTCCAGTTTTTTGTTGGAGCTCTCTATCCACTCCAACCTATTTTCCCATCTGGACTTTGTGGTTTTACTATGTCACCTAACCTCCTCCTTTGTCCAACAGTCACTCTGATTCTAGTCTCTGCAGTGCCATCTCCTGAAGGACATATGGGTCTGCTAAATATTTCACAGCATTCACTGCCACTACAATAACTAACAGTGTCTTTATGCAGTTTAGTGCTGAACGTGATATACAGCAGGTTTTTAAAAAATGTTTTTCAGCCCTGTAGAGCTGATGGGGGTCTCAGCTGATGATTCTCTTAAGGTTCATCTCTACAAGTGGCTCATTTCATATTACTTTCACACATGTCGTTGATAATTTGATATCATAAAAAATATTGATTATAGGGCCGCCGTATAGCTTGCTGAGTTAACCCTTTAAGACCTGAGCCTCAAAATGTCCACCTGGTCTTTGTTTCTTATTTTGATTACAAAAAGGTCAGAAAATGTCCTGTGAGTGCTGGTGCCCATTTTTTCATTGTGATTTACAGCCAATATAGTGTCATTACGGTAATTTTACGGTTTCATTCGGGGCACGAATGAACAAATTAAATTTTACGGTAATTTCATCCAGTGGATTCCTGGGGGGGCACAAAATGAAATTACCGTAATGACACCATATTGGCTGTCAGCTTTCAGAAACCATTGGATTTTTTTCCCGATAGCACAAACAGTGACATTTACGGTATTCCAAAGTGCGCGTGCCCAAATGTGTCGCCAATGACGCACTAGGACTTAAAGGGTTAAGGCGTTACCATGTGGACGCAGGTCGCCAGCAGTGGTCATAAGTTTGAGTCCGGCTCAAGACCCTTTGCTGCATGTCTCTCTCCTCTATACCGCCTTTCACCCTGTCTCTCTCTACCAATAAATATATTTTTTAAATTGATTATAGTCACTTTGAAGTGTTTGCCTAAAGCTCTATCACCCTACAGTTCAATCACAGTTGGTGCGGTCTGTGTCGCTGTGTCTAGTTACATTTCTGGGGAGGCTACACTGAACCTGCAGCTTATTATCAGTGTAAATCAGCTTAACTCAGGTGCTATGTCAGCCATAGTTTTATTGGCCATTCCTAATTCTAAATATTAATTGAAGATTAATTTCTCAAAAGGCAAACTGTCCTTTCTATAGTGATGTTCTTGTCTGGCAGTAGAGATGCAAAGACCCTGCTCTTTATATATCTTACAAAATTTGCAATTAGTTTTAATGCTTATTTCAAATGGCTGCTTCCTTTTATGCTGCTTGAGAACTTGGCATTTTCTACAAGAGATGTAATAAATTGAAGTTGTGAACATTGCTGTAAAAAGTGATTGATCTTATTTCAGAGGAAATGCAACCTAATGGATTTAACTGTACTCCTGTAATTGCCGCTTTGACCTGTCAATCTGGATCACGTTTAACTTTATTTGCCTCAATATGTGTGTTCCTCCTTGCTCTGAAATGACTCCACCAGACACATGGGCTTTGGAAGTCCTGCGTGCTACTAAGAAAACAGTGCAGTGGTCACAGATGTTAAAGGGGTTGTGGATGAACACTTGCAGATGACTAATTTGTGCCACTGTTTTTAAGAGAACTCAAGAAAAGAATTGAGTTTTTTTGCAGCCTCACATCAGGGTTTTGTCATCCTGCTCAAATGACCTTCTCTACAGCTTCCGCCAGCAGAGTCCAATACCCTAATCAGCCCTGGTAATAAACCATATCATATCACTCAGGAGAACTGAGGAAGGCATTGAATCTGAATGAACTAAAACAACAGTCTGAGAGTTGACCTAAAATATGAAAAACACTTAGTTCCTCAGCTCCCAAGAGCTCAAAACATCCTAACCACAGAAGTGAGCCGCTGCAGAGCTACAACCCGCCCCGTCATCTCCCAACACTGTAATTATGTCTTGCTAACATTTGAAGCGATGGTTTCCCTTTGAAAGCCACACTCTTCTTTTTGAAATGAAACATCATCTGTGTTGTGGCACTCCTGACTACAGAGGGACATGAAAGTCACAAGTCAAGAAAGAAATTGTTGTTAGTGGAGATGCTGACCTCAGCTCTGAGGCAGCTATCTGGCCTACTGCTGCCTGAGCTTCTTGGCTACATCCTTTTGTCTCCAGGATTTTTCTACGTCCAAATTCTGTGTCAGCTGATTTAACCTCTTAATATTCACATCCTTTTTCCCTATGAAAGGCTAAAAGCTTGGAAGCATTTTGTTCAGTGTATTTGGATTGTGGAAACAGTGTGCATCATATTCAAGAAGTATATTCCCCATACAGGCATAAAAGGAAACTACTGTTTTGCTGTCTCAGCCTTATTACAAAGTAAGGGACTGTTGTTGCTGTGGTGTCGGTATTATATTTCAGGAAATTGTGCATTTGTGAGACCTTCTAACTTCCTAAGTGGGGAATCTGTCCAGGACAACACAGTCTAACAGCAAATGTGTAATAGCTTTGTTGTCCACAGAGCAAAAACTTTAAAAATAAAGGCTGTCAAATTGCAAAAAAATAAAAATAAAAAAGCCTGTTGTTTTGTATTGGCCTGCATCTATGTCACATGACCCCCAACTTTCTTTGGCATTACACATTGACAGAGCAACAAAATCTGAAAAGGGCAGCTGTAGGGCTGTAGGAAGCATAAACCACAGGACTGCTATGCAGGACACTGGGATTAGTTGACCAATGTGGGACTATTGGTTTTTGTTGTTTTTAGTGGCTTTTTGCCTTTTTTATGCTACAAAACTGCTTGGTTAAGTTTCAGTATCAAAACTACTTGATTATGTCTGGAACAAATACTATGTTTTAGGTTAACATACTCCTAAATACATCTGTGCAAATGCTTTTTGCTATGTTGCCAGTGTGACAAGATCCATGGGCCCCGTCCAACATCCAATATGGGCTCATTTAATACAATTGGTGAGATATACTGTGTATGCAAACCAAGTGACAACCTGCTAGACAGTGTAAATGTGCCACCCTTCCAATATACTGTGGATACACTTATCTACTGTAGACAGTAATATACAACTGTAACTGTAAAGTGGTTAGGTGAAAAGATCTTTTTCAAATGGTTGCAAACTGTAAGCAGGCCTAACCACAGCAGCATGGAATGGTTGAGAGAGGCATTCAGTGTTAAAGAAACTACTGTAGCAGTGAGCTCAATAAAGAAAGCACAGAGAGGGACAAACCAGACTCAGGATGAGCCTTCAGGGACACTGGAGCTGGAATACTGGTTGTAAGATCAGGGACAGTGGCTCAATCCCTCCTGCAGGATAGAGGCCACTGACAGCAGACTGCACTGTGAAGAATCTACATGTCTGAAATACCGCACATTGAAGACAAGTCCTTGAAGAGGGTGTGAATAACTCCTTAGATGAAGAGATGAGAAAAGCAGCCCTCAACTGTCCACTTCGATGTCCTCTCCAGTGAAGTGGACGGTGTGTAAATGTGTTCTAATAAAGATCTCTTTATGTGGTACTCCCTCCCAAACCAGGGCCTTCTTTTTGCTGGGACACTTTTGTCAGTGATATAAGGAGGCTGGGTGACTGCTTGACGATGACTAAGTGTAAGACAGGTATAGACTACGATACAAACACAAACTGCATATCATCTCTAAAATGTAAAATGCACTGGAAAGTTTACATTCAGAAATCAGATAGACTAAGACTCTGCAGCCATTCTAGCAACCAGCAATCTCAAACCACTATTCTTGTTTCTCTTGCTGTGACACTGCAGAAATATTCTTTGTTCTCTCTCTGATGCCTCACAGAGATCAACTTGTTTCATGTGGCATCTCTCCTCTCAGGCTAAAATGACCATTTTGTCAATGACCTCTGGTGGTATCTATCCCTCCAGACAGTTTTTTAAAATGTATTTATTTATTTGTTTCCAGGTTTGTGTAGATAAATGGAAATTCATTTGGAATGCTCATTGCACCATGCACCATTAACATTTTTTAAGGATCAGGAGCTCAGTCCACACCGTTCCTCTGTGGATTGACTTTGTCACAGTGTCTTCTGTCTCTTCATGTGATCCCAGACTGACTCTGCATGATGGTTGTTGCTGAAGATGAAGAATGACTCTTACTGGACGTTTGGGCTCATTGCATTGCAGTAGAATGAATTTAAGACCCATCAAATGCTTAATGTGTATCAGTAATAGTCAGGGCTGGAAAATCCTGGTCCCCGAAAGTAAAAATGCTTTTCCGTTCTAGATGTCTCCCTCTTCCAACACACCTGATTCAAATGATCATCTCATCATCAAGCTCTGCAGAAGCCTGATAACGATCCTGACCATTTGAATCAGGTGTGTTGGAAAAGGGACACATCTAGAACGGAAAAGGATTTTTACTTTCGGGGACCAGGATTTTCCAGCCCTGGTAATAGTAATGTGTAACAAACCAGTGTTCACGGATGTCTCTGGATCTGGAGCTCCACGTCTCTGATCTGCAGCCGCTGGCCTCACCCCCTGCTGTCCTGCCATCCCCACCCCAACCTCTCCTGCTATCCCCTCCCCCCTCATCATTCATTCCCAGCCCAGTCAAGGCAGATGGCCGCCCTCCCTGAGCCTGGTTCTGTCGGAGGTTTTTATTTCCCCCTTCCCTATCCTAGGTTTTTTTTGGTTCCTTCCCACCGTCGCGTACTGCTTGTTCATAGGGAATCCAAAAGCAGTTTTTGGATTGTTGGGTTTTCTGTTTTCTGCTTTCTGTTCTTCCTTATGATGATAAGCGCTATGTGATGATGTGTTGTAAATATGCGCTATATAAATAAAATTGAATTGAATTGAATTTAGAATACTTCAACTGGAAATTTCATCTTTGAAATATACCTACAGTGTTTTTGGTTCAGTGTTTTGCTTGGGTTTAGTAAGATAAGATATGGCACACATTAATCAAGGCAGGAAAGACAACCAGGCGACTCAACATCTGTATGTCTGCCTTCCCATAATCCCTTGTAAATTAAAGAAACAGAAGCATCTTTTTTCTATGCCCTAGCCTAATTCTATTTCTCATTTCACTGAACTAGCTTCAGCATTTGTAAATCCATGTTGTGTGGATTGGCATAAAGGACAAACAAATTAGCTAATGGGAACCCATTATGTCTGCATGTACACAGGATGTAACATGTGCTGTCTGACTTTATCAAAGGAAATGAGCACAGAACATTGAGGACTATTTCCCTACAACTGCACAAGTTACCTTGAACCATTGTAACAATCGTAATATTATGTAGGTCATCCAAGTAAATGACATTTTAGCAAGCAGCTCTTATGCAGCCTTACAGCTGTTTTATGGATGTTACAGCATTGGTTGGTGAGAAAATCAGTATCACTGAAGTATCACACTACCAAACAATGATTACTTTTTGCAAAAAGAGTAAAATGATATAACTGTACATAAATAACTAAGTCAGTACTGACACTTGTCGAAATCTCTTTAAAACTGCTTCACATATGAAGAAGCTCTTTGCAGTCTGCATTTAAATTTGCTCTAGGTAGGGCCTATGGATGGAGAGGGGAGTTGAACCTAACATTAAACATACTTTATTGTCCTTGAAAGTAGCGTACTACATAGATACACAATCTGCATATGTCCATACCACAGAATAGACACATTATACATACAGTCTATGGAGGAAGTCCAGTCTCTGTGCCAACCTGACAAAGGCTTTCAAAGGGGACACTTGTCCTTTGCTTACTGTCAGTGTGTATATTGAAATACTCAGAAACTGTTGCACCAGCTCAAACAGTCAACACTTCCCTTGTGACAATGTAAGGGTCAGTTACTACCACACAGCAGTCTCCATACAATATCATCAGAGAATTTGACAATGTAATTATCTGAATGGTTGCTTTCTACATTAGTACACATTATGCACAGTGTAGAGCAGACATGCAGCCTTGGTTTTCACATGCTGCTGTTTTTAGGGAGACGGGTAACTAATGGTTAAAACAGAATAAAGTCATTTGATGATAAAAATGGTTTAAGTTCTGGATGAGCAAATGTTACTGGAGGGTATTCAATGTGACAGCCAATCTGAAAACAAAAAATAAAATATGTGTGTAAGATCTAATGTCCTCTAGATGAGTTTGGGTTAGAGAAATCTCACTACTGTTTGTGCCTCAGCCTCTGCCTATGTGTAAACTGAGGTGGGTCCAGAAGAGGTTCAGTTAGCTATCTTAAACATGCTTACTAGCTACAGGTGTAAAATTGTTGTTATCAGACAGGTGTATGTTTTTATTTTGGAACATGAAGGAATATGTACTTTTCAAGAGGGCTGGGACAGTGGGACTGTGCAGGGATGGTTTTAAAATAGGACACTGTGCTGCAGTGAGTCCTGTTACAGGAAACTGTGAAAAGTGTATGTTCATGATATTGATTAATGTATATGCTGTACTTGTAGCACAAATTTTATTTAGCACTAAACATGTTCAAGAATTAACATGATCATAAAAATGTTATATGGTATAACACAGACTGTTGTATATATACTGATATGTTTTCCTCAGTTCAGATTTACAGAAATGAAGTATTTGACACACATACCCCAAACATTAAACCTGTTCTGTCATAGGCACTTGAATTGCAAGTGGTTACACACTCAGACCTCAGTATGTGTCCTGGCCATATCGGATAACTATCTGCTCTCATTCATTCTAAGTTCATCCAAGAAAATCTCCAAACCAAAATGTGACAGTTTAAACAACCTGCAGACGTGGTTTGAAGCACATTCTATCCACATGTTGAAAAGGTGTAAATGCATTCTCATACAACCTGTGTAAATGTCACTGTCTGGTCTTTAAAACATCTGTCCCCTCTCTCTGTGTGATAATTAACAATGGCTTAAGTCACACATAAATGTCACTGAAATTAGGTGTTGTTCTCAGTCTCATTAAAGCTACAAGGAAAAATACATTCCTACACATACAGCCAAACACAAAGTGCAAGCAAGGATATCATCCATTGGTTTAGGGCAAAATTGAAGACTTGAGAATGGCTTTATGATCAACGGTGTCTAAGGACCTATTGACTTTTCCACTGACAAATGCTGACAAAATAACAGACGCCTAATATCTATTTAATTACAGAGCTATTCTCTAAATGACCACTAGCACACTGATCAGAAGTGAATGTAGTTAGAGAGCAAGACATTCTTTGGGGGCAGCTCATTGGTGTTGCACTATTTCAAGCTGCAATTGCTGTAATGATCTGTATGGATGAAGGAGAGGACTAAGTTAAAGTTAAACTTTTATTTATAGATATGAACCTGATTTGCAATTTGTCCTGGAAAAACCAAGATAGCATGGAATCACATTTTGATTTGGCCAACAGACACACATATCTGAAATTAAAGCGTAAAGTATCTTAAATATCATCTTTATCCAGAAACAAGAAGCTTGAAATGACAAGTGCAAAACTGACTGTATGTTACATGTCATATAGCTGAGAATGAGTCTATGCCTGTGAGGCATTCATGAAATAGCTGATGCCAATAAACCAATGAAAGTGCAGCTTCAGGGCTTTGCCTTAAATAATGCATGGCCTCATATATCAGTTTAATATAGTTCTGTAATGTAAATATGTTTTACTAAAAATCTACCATTTCTAATTCTACTATAATAAAAAAATGTTTTATAATGTTTCAGTTCTTTGAGAATTCTTGGCATATGCCATGTAAATGTCCAGTGCAGACAGGACCACATACTAAAGAGCAACATCATAGCTCACAGGAATGTATTACACTGCAATTCAATTCAATTCAATTTTATTATAGTGCATATTTAGAACACGTCATCACATAGCGCTTGCAGATGCAAACTGAAGAAGTGACAGCAGAGAGATTAGCTTTAAGTACATGATGATAGTGCATGATCATTTGTCATTTGAAGAAAGGAACTTTTGAACCAGTGTGTCTGTTGGGCCCTAGTGCAGCACAGATAATGTTGCCACACAGGAAAACGATGAACAATGATGCATTGTACTGTTGAGGTGGTTACTTATTTTTATTAACTTTTTCCTACTAAGTATTCTTTAATATGTTCACATAACTGTACCTGATGCTGTCACTGCCGTTCCTATTGCTGTATGAGCTTCTGATCAAACCACTAGGTCAATTTATGAATGAATTACTTTCTTTTTGAACCAGTTGAGTTAAAACTGTCATTAGATCTCTGGTAAAGCCAAGTTCCACAATAGGTTTTACAACATTTTTTACAACAGCTTCCCATCTGTTTTTTACAACATTACTTCAGTGATACAA
Organism: Chromis chromis; assembly: GCA_900302755.1. Classification (NCBI taxonomy): domain Eukaryota; kingdom Metazoa; phylum Chordata; class Actinopteri; family Pomacentridae; genus Chromis; species Chromis chromis. The sequence goes on from OMNN01066519.1 coordinate 15,552, forward strand.
AGAAGCTCATATTTTTAACTGTTCCACAATGAAGAAAAGCCCAAAAGGTGGTATGGGTGATTCAACTATGCTCCCTCTGAGAATACACAAACTAAAAGCAAAACACTTTAACCATTTATTCACCAAGAGTCAGCTGTATGCTGGGAGGCAATTATGGGGTTTTTGACAAGTGTATTTAAACAATTTAAGCATTTTTTTTCAGACTGGGATAATGAAAGTTCATTAGTGGACTATGGCCATTGACTGGGGGATGAAGACAATTGTAGGTAAAAGAAAAGCTGTGTGTCATGAGCGGCTCTGCAGATTATTGTTGGATGCTGATAGGATGGTTGATAGGATGAATTCCAAGCATAAATCATATTGTATAAAATTTCATAGTCGAACGAGGTTTAGGACAGAGATGGAAATGTTTTAGACTGTAGACCTTTGCTATCTAAAATGCAAGGTCATTCAAAAATATTTTTGATTGTAATAATTAGTATCTGAATGATGGAAAACGTCATAGTGCAACCAAATGGTCAACATTTCCTCAGATAGCTCCCTGAACAATCTACCTGTAAGTGTAGCACATACTGTATATAGCTAGTGACAGACACTTTGACATATCTTTATCAAGCCCCCTGGAACAACTAAGGCCCTTCTTGGAGAAAGATTCCTCCAAACTCAGTGACACAGCAGGGAGCCTGGCTGGAAGATGGACCAGCAACATGATGATGAATAGAACAGAACTTCAGAAGGCCAAACAAGTGTCTTCTTTTGGCCTTAAGAACTCCAAATACAACAACTGCTGTAAACAACACTGGTACCATCCCTAAGGTGAGGCATGGTGGTGGCTTGGTATTATGACAGGGGGGTGCATCTCATTTCAAGATGACTGCTAAAGGACACTCCATTTGCCAATCAATGCAGTCTGCTATTGTACGCACCAGACTTCCTTCAAATGTATTTTGGGTTTTTGCAGTCCCCAGAGAAGGATGGCAAATAGTTTTGGTGAACATATAACCTTCAGTCTAGTGTCACATGCATGTCAAAATTGTCTCCTATACAACAAAAGTATGAATTTAAGTTCAGGTTAATGTGGGGTGTAATGAACCCTGAAAACTGAAAGTGCACCTAATTTACCTTTAGGCTATTAAGTGAAAAGCCAGGCTTCTCCATGCAAACACACACCAAGAAGCAAGAGTCTTGTTGATGGGAGCTATACAAGCAAATGCAGCTGACATGTGTAAATAAATAGTAATGTACAAATGTAATGTAATAATTTTGCTTGGCTTAAATTTTCAGACAGAGTACAGTGCAATAACTAAACTGTGTATCTGTACAATTCATGATGTGATTATACAGATGTGTCAACTTTGTCTGTGGTGGAGGTGTCAGAGAGGAGGATGCTGAGGAAGCTGCTCAGCATCCTGGACGACACCTCTCACCCCCTACATGCAACACTGATGTCCTGTCAGAGCACCTTCAGTCGTAGACTGAGACCACCGAGGTGCACCACAGAACGCCACAGGAGGTCTTTCCTACCTGTGGTAATCAGACTGTTTAATTCCTCCCCTTTCTGCAGGGGGGATGTATAGTGAACGGACTCATTCAGATCAATAACGTGCAATCCTTACCTGGTGCAATAACCACACTAGTCACTTTTACAATTACTGTACTTATTGTATTGTTTTATTAAGGCACTATTCTTCTCCTCGTTTTTGTACTTGAATTCTTATCTTTATTTATTTTACTTTAATTTTTTTTAATTTTTTTTTTGGATTACTACTAACACTGTAATTTTTCACGAACCATTTGTTTACTTTAACTGTACTCTGGCAAAACAATTTCCTTCAGGATGAATAAAGCTGATCTTTATCTTTATCTTTCCACATCTGTCGCCATATTCCTGTCACTGCTTTTCATTGATGTAGCTTTCTATCCAGCTACCTGTACAGGAAGATACTGCCATTAATATACCTGCTGGATAATCTCTGATTGGTTTACTGCTTCTCGAACTGGCAGAAACATCCATCAAGTTGATTAAAACCTGATCAGTTCTCACAGGTCATCAGGCAAAGGTCTTCCTAGATGTATCCAGATTTAGATCCAAGAGAGTGCCATCGGTTACTGGTTCTGTTCTCTGCAACAAGCTGCCTGCAGACTTCAAGTGTATTTCAGCTGTTTCCATATTCAAAAGCAAACTCAAAAATTACCTCCTCTACCAGGTTTATGGTTAATTACTGTGTGTATGTTTATTTGTACTGTTGGGTTTCTTTATTGTACTATTTGTTACATGTGCCGTTATGTGAGTCGGGGGATTCCATTTGATTGTGTTGGTGTTTTTTTGTGTTTTTTTATTGCTGTGTAGTACATTTGATGTACATTAGGTGTAAGCTTTATTGATTCAGATTGAGCATTTGATTCTTACTTCTATTCTTATATACTGATCAGCCACAACATTAAAACCACTGACAGGTGAAGTGAATAACATTGATCATATTGATACTATGTGGTGTTCTGCGGGAAAACCTTGGATTTTGCCATCCGTGTTGATGAGACTTAGACACCCAAATAAACATTGTCCCAGAACAAGAACACTCCCTCATGCAAATGGCAAACCCAAATATCACTGGCCTACCCCCACAGGAAAATGCACCCCACCACATGGCAAAAACATCAAACAATCAGGAACATCTTGAGGAACATGACAATTGCCCAAGATGTTGATTTGACCTCCAAACTTCCTAGAGCCCATGATAAAGCATCAATAGGATGCAGTGGAACAAGTTTGATTCCCAGAGGCCCCACTGCACAACCCAGAGTACCCAGTGGCGGTTTTTGATATGGGTGACATGGGCAGCCGCCCAGGATGGCATTCAATGACGGGCGACACGAGGGAAAAAAATTCAATAAAAAAGCTTTCAGTTTTGCTATAAAGTGGCCAGGGAGCGCCCATCCTCGTTATCTGAAGGTTTAATTAAGGTAATGACAATGGCGCCCTCTGCTGGACTAGCCTGGCGCCCACTGCACTGGAGTGGACAGCGGAATAAACCAAATCAAGCATGCCGAGGGGGGCGACAGTTTACCGGTAGCTGGGAGGGTCTCAGGTTAGTGAGGCCGGCATTTGATTTCTTTTGTAAGTGTATTGTAGCGATCGCAGAGCCAGTCGCAAGGACTGAACTGTCATGTTGCAATGCACCATGGGAGTTCGGGGTTATGAATGTTTTTCCTACCGTGAGTGAGAAGGGTAGCAGGGTTGATGGCTACCTGTCGTTGCGCTGTGTTCTGGATGTGTGTTAAATAGAAGCACCTTTCTTCCGCGTATGTAAATCGAACGAAGGGGGGCGCCATATAAAATCTTGCCTAGGGCGCCACATGTAGTAGGGCCGGTGCTGAGAGTACCCAAAGGACCCACTGCCAACGTCTTGGTGCCAGACCCCATAGGACACCCTGAGAGGTCCTCTTGTCCATGCCCAATGGTTCAGAGCATTTTTGACCACATAAGGGGGACCAACACAATATTAGGCAGGTGGTCATAATGTTATGCCTGATCAGAGTATTTATGTTGTCTACATTACCAATTTTCTTAGGTTTATGACTATATATACTTTTTCTTTCTTTTGGGATTGGGCCTTGGATGACCTCAAACACACATCAAAAGAAGTAAAGAATTGGCTAAATCAGGGTAGAATTGACGTTTTAGCCCAGCGAAGAACCTCTAGACTTTGAAAAAACAAGCCTGTGTCAGAAAGTCAAAAAATGTTGTTGAACTGCACCAATTCTGTTAAGAGGAGTGGTCAAAGATACAACCAGAAGCTTGTGGACGGCTACACTAAGTGAATTTTAAGTGAAGGGCAGGCCTTTAATTGAGGTGCTTGAGGGTGTTTCTCTCCATTTGATCCACTGTACGTGGGAGACGGCTCCAAATGGTTCCATCAAGAAGGAAGCGGCTGTGCACTACTTTTCATCAGAAGTTGGCAGGTAGCCAGATGTGCATTTGTCAAACCAACCAGTTTAGTCTTCATTCTTGAAACATTTGAGTCAATATATGGCACAAAATGCCAAACAGCATAATGTAGGCATCAGATAATTAATAAGTGCTCGTTGATTAAAACCCATAAAACTTCATCTGTGTGTATCCAAATTACACATTTAGAATTGTTTTTCCATGAATATAGTCCTGTCATGTTTTAAAATGCCTTCGATGTAACTTTACACCTTTACCTCCTTTAGTCTCTCTCTCCAACCACCCCTCTGCTGCTTTGCCTGCAGCTTGAGCACACCAGCTCTCCTTTGACTTTGCTTAAACACAATACTTTACACAATACCATGTTGTAATATTGGAGCAATTAAAAGCCATACATGCAAAACAATTCTCAAAAAGAGCAATAAAAAGAGTGAATTTTACACAATCGCTATACAATTTGTTGTCTCAGAATGGTAATGTATCTATTTATTGCTCTTTACAACTTAAGTAATGTAACAGCCACAGCTATCATGAGCTTTCAGTTTGTTTGCGATATCAAATGTTTTGCTAATGGCAGATGAAGGCTCAAAATTTCTCTTTGTGCAACTTTGCAAACAAAAGCAGAACACATCTCTTCTTTTCTGCTTCTCCTCGGGAAAAAAAACACCTCACAACTTGACAGTGCCTTAGGTTAGTTGCATAAGAAACCCTCGTTGTCTGTATCCATGTTTTTAAGACTGTCATTGGCACACTGCAGTTCTAAGGTGAGGAGCTGTGGCACTGGAGAGATGTCTTTTAGCATGTAAAAACACCATTAGGACATGTTAATATGGTTAGAAATTGTATCGGTCTGGCTGTCTGTCTGCTATCAGTTCTGCACCATCTATGGTTTGTTCCTGGCATTAGTAATCATTTTGTAACATACTACAGGCCTTGCACTGCTATTTTTGATTGCCACTGCCTGCCCATGCAGTCTGCACTTTGCCTACTACTACACTACTAGTGCACCCCCACATATCAGAAGCGTGCTCAGTGGTTCTAATACGTGACTGGCCCTGCTGTGAGCTGCAGTCATGTGCTTTTAATGGAGACAAATACACATCCAGTGCAGCTGATGGAATTCAACCTGTGGCAGACTATGGTGCTCCATTTCCACATTTTTCTGACCTTACTTCATCCATTACAGTCTGGTTCAGCCGCCGAGTCACACATAAACCTGTCGGCCAAAGACTATTAGCTGCAGCTTGGTGTTCATCTCCAAACTTTGGGCAGGACCACACCATTAGGAACAACTTTTTCCAGCTCACATCTGCAATCCAAAATAGGTTTAGGTGACTAAGTGGGTGAGAACTCGATGGTTTACTCACCACTTGTCCCTTGACACTTTCATTCTGTACATTACACAATACTGATTTTGCTTTAATTTAACCATGCTAGTGTAACATTGCAGCACATACTGTCCCAGGTTTATTTGTGTTAATGTTATCTTACAGTTCACATCCATCACATGGGGGATTAAAGCAAACGCACAACCATTAATTGCTTTCAGTTATCCTCTATTAAGTTACAGATCAAGTGTGGTTGAATTGTTTGTTTCTTTGTTTGTTCTTACCTTTCGTGGTTCCTTTGTTCTGACTCACCCTGCAGGACAAGTGTTTAGAAGGAGGCCGTCCAGCACTTCCTGAATTTATGGTACTGGTGCTGTCAGAGTGACATCACTGGGTCAGACCAAGTGGAGGGATTTTTCTTTCTTTGTGAATGTTTCTTTTGTATTGAAATGCATCATTCTATGGAGACATCAAATCATTAGCTCATACACAGATATGTAGAAATGCCAGTGAGTTTGTAATTTGTACAGTGATGTTGTTTGCTGTTTTGTTTGCATCCAGGTTATAGAGTAGGCCACCATGCTGTCTGATGGTAGGGCTGAAGTGATGGAGGTGGGAATTGATCACCATATATAAGGAGTTGATATTTTGAGGCTGTGCTGCCACAATGTGTGCCTTTGTTTGAATAGTTATGGATTCATTTTGAAATAATTATTTCCTTGTATTTATTTTCTTGTGTTGTTTTGTTACTCTGAGCTTCATATGAATGGAGAAGCACTGTAAAATACAATCTTTGCCTCTTTTGCACTTAAAATGTCTGCCTGCCTGCCTGCCTGCCTAACACCTTCCTTGACCTTTTGGCCAGACTGTTCTTCAGTTTACAAGGTAAGAATAAGCTACTGTGGTTATCATGCATCAGTGCTTTAAGAGTAGTTAGGTAAAACAAATATTGGAAATGAAAGAAAACAAAGAATGCATCTGAGCATTGCAGTGCAGCATTTGAAGAGTCATCCAACACTGAAATCTCAGCTTGGAGTTCATTAGATTATTAACATGAAGCTGTCTATGCCTGGTTACTTTGACACTACTCTTGCAGAGTCAGACCATTCTACAGTGCTGTGTTAATGTGATAATGGTCTTGCTGCACCTCATAATCTTTCTGCTACAGGGTGCTGCTGCGAAATAGTGGGGAGTTGTTTTGGTGAAACATGTTACCTTTTGTTGTAAACCTGCGACCCACCGGTTACAAGTTCGCTTCACAAACCACTAGGCCACCACTGCCCGGTAACAGCAACACACAGGTAGGAGAAAGCTGCATAAAATCTGCAGCAGAAAAGGTAGGTGTGTGTGTAAGTGTGCCTGTATTTGAGGCAAGCTTCACACACCTGCTAAAAGTTCAAATGTTTTGGACTTCAAATGTATCACATGTAGCGTGTTTCAGAGTACAGCCAGTGACTGAGGGCAACTGTTGCCATCATTAGAACTCTAAAAATGCACTGTCCACTTGTGCATTTGTTGCACAAAAGTTTGTTTTTGTGTGGGGGGTTTAAATGCAGTAGCATAGCTGAAGATTTCAGCAGTAGACATTTTTATTAAGTTACCTTAACATAGTGCCATCAAATGATGATGAATGCTTGCATTATGTTAACTATGCTTTTATGTTTTGCATTTGTTTTTGTAGTTTTTTAGTGACTGAAGCACATTTAATTCATAAAATCCACACAGGTGTATAGTAGAAACAATTCAGATGGCATTATATTTCCCTCAAAATGTATTTTCTGTCGCACAATATTTTATTCTAATTTTAATAATGAATTAATGTAGTTTCTAATGGACAGCTTATTACTGTTTCTATCATGCTGTTTTTGATTCATTCATTATTTTACCATGATATAACATTAATGGACCACATTTGACACAGATTAGAGTTGTGTCCATTTTTTGAATGATTTACTAGTTTTGCTTAAGAATTACAGGTTAAATGTACACAAATGTATGCAGTAGTTGTGCTTTGATCCAGCTGTTTGTATGCACATTTTCAATTCAACACAAATGTTTGTACACTTGGGACAGGTGGAAAAAGTTGGTGTATTGATAAGAGCCAAATGCAATAACGTGCAATGGAAACGGGTATAGTCACTTCATAATCTAACAACTTTAAGTTACGTATTTTCATTTCTGTTCCATCAAACTCATGTTTTCTCTGTGGGTATCACTACTGTATTGAGTGGATTCCTCTGTCTGAATCCTTTTCTCTGACTTTAGCATTTTCCACCCAAAATGTGTTACAGGAGTCAGAACATCTTTTAGAGCTGATTAACTCTGAAAGACTCACTATAAACAGACTGAAAACACTCGCTAGCCTGAGGCTTTGTCGAAGACTATAATTACAATGGTGAACTCTCCATTCAAAAATATCTGAACACTTAATTATGTAGTTGCTGAATATAAGAATATACCCCCACTTGCATTTGAGCCAGTATGGTATAATTTCACTCAACAGCAATAAGGAACTCTCAGAATTGTTTTTCCGTTTTATTCATTCGGCTTAGGTGTTGTTCAAAAACTCCTGGGCACTGTGCCAAGTCTCGTAATGGTGGGAAACCACACATTTAGGGATCAATGTACTTGGCATAGGAAGCTTTTTAACTACAATGTATTTTACTGTTTCTGCATGTGTTAAATACGAGATGCAACATGTAGTTGTGGGTGAATTGGATGTTTTTAACCCTCTGAACCCAAAGCAGTTTATACAAGTTGTGAACAAATGTTTCCATACACTTGTAAAGACCACGTATATGTCATGGCAGTCTTGAGTTTCCAATAACTCTTATAAGTCTGAATTTTCTATGATGGAATCATTGCATCTTTGTCATCTTTGTCACACACAAAAACATGCATTTTGGTTCTTTTATAGATTTATTATATACCTTCTGGAAATATGACAAAATCTGCTGGGCCAAAAATATACATACAGCACTGCTAATATTTGTATAGAAATGTCCCTTGGCCATTTTCACCTCAACTAGGTGCTTTTGGTAGCTGTCTACCAGCTTCTGGTTTAATCTTTAACCACTCCTCTTGACAGAATTGGTACAGGAAATGAAATTTGTTGTCCTTTTGACATAGACTTGTTCCTTCATCACTATCCACAGATTATTGATGGGGTTTAAGTCCCCAAGACTTTGGGGAGACCAGTCTAAAACCTTAATTCTAGCCTGATTTTGCGATTTATTTATCAGTTTATGTGTGTGTTTGGGGTTATTGTCATGTTGGAACACCCAGCTGCATCCAAGACCCAACCTTCAGGCTGATGATTTTAGGTTTTACTGAAGAATGTTTAGGTAATCCTCCTCCTTCATTATTCCATTTACTTTGTGTAAAGCACCAGTTCCAATGGCAGTAAAAACAGCCCCAGAGCATAATACTGCCACCACCATGCTTGATGGTAGATGTGGTGTTCTTGGAGTTAAAGGCCTCATCTTCTCTCGTCCAAACATATTTCTGGCCATTGCGGCCAAATAGATAACTTTAGTGCTTCTTCTAGAGGAGGAGCTCCCCTATTACTTTTTCTGGTCATTTTCAAAGAACACATGCCTTTTAAACCCACCAGTGGGTTTTTGGGTTCAGATGGTTAAAGGTTCCTTTGATAGAGCTGGGATAAGTAAGAAATGAAATAAACGAGTAATGAAACATATTACTTTTTGGTAGTAATATCCAAATATACATAAATGTTGTTTTCATAACTAGGCTTTGATTTAATCAACATCTTATTGTGTGACACACTATTCCTACAACACTATCACAGGATATTGTGGCACAAAGAGAGGCAGCAGCAGCCAGGACAAAGGAGTAAAGGAACATGTTGCCTGACATGAGGATTCAACCATGAAAGCATGTTTACATTGTTTCCTTTGGAGGCCAAATGCCTCCCATGCCACTTTATTTCTTTGAAACTGTGCAGTCTCAGGAACTACCAAGACGGCAAGCTAATTGAGGTGTGCCTTTGTTGAGAAGCTTGTTCTGGTTTTAATTAACGCCAGTGGACCTCGGAAGGCTTCTGAGTGAGAAGTCATACAAGACAGGAGCTCATTCAACCACAGAGGACCAGGAGTCCGCTTACACCAACCAATTGTATTGATGTTTTGGTAGAATGTATTGAATATGTTTGTGTGACTCTATTGATGTCTGGGTATTAGCACACAATTTTTGTGGTTTAGCTTGGTTACGCTGTCAAATACCCTCCTTGTCTTCTTAAAAAAAACTGCATAATTGAACACTGCTATTTGAGTAATTACGGCTAAGACTGAACCATTTAGCAGTTGAGCTCCGTCTTTGATCCTTGCTGGTTCCATGTGGTTTCTTAACTGACAAATGTGTTCTTTCCAGCACAGCCAGCCATTCCATTAGCCTACTGTTATTGAGATTAATGTTGTTGTGATTGTTATTACCTGCACCATTGTTGCTGAGAGTGGACCGGGTTGTAGGGGCGGTAAAGAAAGCCAGGCTGAAATTTACTCCAATTTCTGTGGAAGATGTTGAAAAGACAAATTCTACTTAGCGTGAGTGGTGGGGTGGCTCTCTTCACCCTGACACCCACCCAGCGTCTTCCAACATGGTTTCTACAGTTCTACAACACTGACAAACCCAATTGCATAAGGAATAATTAGTTAGATTGGTCTTTTGTGTCCCGCTGTGCAACATTGTCTTGGCTGACTTTGGCCTAGATCAGTCAGGTTTGCTACGGGAAAAGGTTGTAATGACTGTCTGAACAATTTTAATTGTTCCCTCCTTCTACTGTTTGACACACATACAAAAATTCTACTTGTAATTAGAATTTTTTTCAGTGACCGATTAGAAACAAGACAATTTAATTGCCACTGTGCTGTAAGGCTGCCTCCTGTTTCTCTGTACAGGAGAGTGATGCACTGGAAATCTTGCAAGTTACTCTTTGAATTCTTGCTTTTCAAACTTTCTTGCTGAAGCTAGATATACGGAGCCAAGCAGAGATCGTGGATAAATAGCTATTCTCAGCCTACAGAGAGCAGTGAGGCCCTGGGGGCGAGCATGTGCCTTAATAGATGGGTGATGATATACATAATATTTCAGTTTTGACAGCAAATCTGTTCTTAAGTTGCCGTGACAGCCACTCAAATTCATGCCAGAAAGCTATCAAATGGAATGGATTATTCCCTGTGTTCCCTGTCTACAAACAAAACTGAGCAGGAGCATGACACAGTTCCTCTGGCAGTGGTTTGTGGGGTGGCACGCTGCCAAGAAACAAAGGGCCCAGCTTGGCAGGGGCACATGTGATGGAACAACGGGAACATCTTCATAGCTCCGGCTCAACCTTCAAACTTGCGCAGGTAAAGAAAACCAGCTGTGCACAGTCGCAGACGATCGCGGTCTCGCTCCCGACGCGCAAACACAGCTGCTTATTGCACTCTGCTCCGGAGTGAATCATACCAATTAATGTCCTCATGATCCTTCCTTCCTGGCGAATTTAGATGAATGGCGCCATTGGTTCTTTTTCGGAATCGCTTACAGCACATCTCCAAATATCAGTGTATCAACATCTGCAGAAAGGGACATGTGTGATCACTGAGAGGCTCTCAGCTTCATGCACTATTTATATTTCTCCCTAAGAGGTCTGTGCTCTTCCTTACCATTCATGGATATAAACATACATTTCAGTGTTATGTTCCTCTGCTATGAAAGTCATAACTTGGCGTGTTCAATCATTCCCTGTGCAAAACTGTATCATTTACTTATGACAAGACTTTCATTTCACTCCACTTCATTTCAGTCTTAATAGCCTGCAAAAGAAATCTACTCTGGAGCAGAAAAGTCAGCATTAAACACAAGAAGAAGAAAAAAGTAGTTCATCACTCATTAATGTGAAATGCCACATACTTAAAAGCAAGAAGCCTCAAACTTGCTTGTTAAAATGAAGCAGTCTACAAGATACTTTCCATCCTGTATTAACACCTAAATTGGCACCCCGGGGCTGTCGGCGCAGAAGAAAATAGCATTAGCTTTCCTCACCACCATTGTGCTCCTTGAAGACTTACTCACACCAGTAAACATCCAGTACTGTGCACTTTTACCAAGTTTCTCTGTTTATTTCTGCCTCTAACGGCTGCAACAACAGCCGCTGCCACATTCAGACAAAATTATATTATCAATGCGAGTCTGCAGGAAAGAAAACATTATCCACAAACAGGATAAAATGTCTATCCAAGTATTAAATTATGCAAGCATGTGGAGGGAGCATAACCCAGGAGGGAGGCAGTAGATGAAAGGCTGTGAGAGGACACCACTGACCCAGATAGCCTGAAATCTGTCAGCAAGGCGAGCACAACATGCTTCCCCATAATGGTCACATCCGATGTTGACATGTCTCAGATTTATTATTTGAAGTAACACGTGAAAGGCATCTCATTTAATACATGTTTTTATTTATTCCTCAGACTTTCCTCGGTCCTGCATGAAGTTCACTCAAGTTAAATCTCCACCTCTAACTTTTCAAGTTAGGAACTCCATTCTAAACTTTGGTGAAATGTATTCTCTCTGTGCATTCCATCTTTACAATCTCCCTCTAATTCCAGTGAGTGCCTGCAGTGAATTAGTTTGTCGAAGGCTGGAGATGTGTAATGGCCAAGTTCTCCAACCAGTCTAATTTATTCACATTTTATCTCAATCTTTATAACTCCCCAACCTCCCTCTCTAACCTCCCGGCACCTTTCTTTCTACTTTTTGCTCCTACTTTGTCCTCAGTAGGGATGCTGCGTTTGATCGGCGTTAGGCTACCCAGCAGCACTTCCATAAGTCATCTTTTTTAAAGATATGTGAAATACCATTGTTACAGTTCGAATGCTACCATAGAAAAGATAACATTAACCCAAACCATACTTAGACTGGACCTTTTGTCAATATAGGACACAATTTAGAATGTATTTTTATGAATACTATGCCATATAAAATTCGCTGTCCCCACAAAAGTCATAAAAGCCAAACCAACAAACAATAGGACACCCATGTTTCGTAATCACATTTGCTGCACTTGAGATCAGCTTGCTGTATGTTTACCAACCTAAGGGTACAGTATGCAATATCACTTAAAAGTCAAATTGTATCACCTGACAATAATTGTATTATTGAGTTGAACAGCAGGGTATTTGCTTTTATGATTAGTCAAAAACAAAAACTTTAGTACAACTATATTGAAAATACAGGGCTCAAAGTAGAAACTCGACAGTAGAAAATAAAAGTGAATACACCTGCGATCACTGAAACTAAAGTTAACCTGTGATTTCCAATCAGCCTAAACATATAAACATGGTTATGAATTGACCTAAATTTTGATCCTATGTTTTTTTGTACATGTCTATGTCATGGCTTCACATTATAAAGAACTGCCAGAGGGAATTAAGGTCTGATTATAAGATTTTTTTTTTTAAATGGAAGAGAATACAGAAAGATCTGTAACCAACAAAAAAAATCTGTCCAAAAACAACTGCAGCAGTCATCAGGAGGTATCGAATGAGTCGTAGTAGCACTAATCAGAGCCACAGTAGCCGTTCTCCTCTAATGGAGCAAAAGACAGTGCGCTAGTCTTACAATCTGGCTCTGAAAAACAGACAGGGAAGTGCTTCAGACTTGGCAGAAGGGGTTATCAGTGGAAATTAGAGTTTCTGTGACAGCTCGGACAGTGCGAAGGACACTGCATAACATAAATCCCTATGGACGGTGTCCAAGAAAAATCCTTCTTTGCTCTTTGGCACAAAACTGCATGATGAAACTTTTCTAGAAAAACATGAAAGGAAGTCTTAGGACTATTAGGGGGACATTATTTGGTCAATGAGACCATGGTGAATTGGTTCAGCTCACATGGGGTCCTGCATGTTTGGCATTAACCAGGTCAGGTCTACCACAGTGAATGCATAGTCCTGACAGTGAAGCACAGAGGTGGGAATGTGATGATGTGGAGTTGCATGATTGCAAAACATTACATTTATAGATATCGCCTTGAATGACTTTGGATATGTCAAAATGCTGGCTGACAAGATGACTTCCAGTATGACTGATTAGAAATCCCAGGTGTACTCAATTTTCAGTTATTGCAGGTCTTCTAACTTGTGTGTTAGTGATTGCAAGTGTATTTACTTTATTGCACAGGGGTGTATTCACTTTTAGTGTATACATTGCATCAAGTGAGTAAGTAATAAGTACATTTACTCAAATACTGTACTGTAAGTATTCTTTTGAGGTACTTGTACTTCAATATTTCAACATTTCCATCCTTTTTACTTCTACTTCATGTCAGAGGGAAAATATTGTACGTTCTACTGCACTACATTTATCTGACAGACTTAGTTACTTTTAAGATGAAGACTTTACACTGTTGGATATTGAAACAAGCTTTTAAAATACATCACGTTGTTGAAGATTAAACCTGCCGATTCCAACCTTTTTTGTCTTCTGATGTCTTACAAATACAGTGTGCAGCTGGTGTCTCAGATGTCTGAGTTGTTAAGGGCTCCATAAATTTCCATCTAAACTTCTGACATGGTTTTATTTCAATAAATGTTCAAATGACCCGATATCTTACCCAAAATCAGATTAGAGAAACAGTCAAAAAATAATATGAAAACAGATTTGTGCATCAGAACGTTGTAATTTATTTTCTTCTGTACCATTAATCATCTGATGATCCCTCAGATTTATCTGTCACTCCTATATATACACAACTGTATGAAATGCAGCGACTACAACAGTAACATGCTGCTGACTTATTGATGCTATGCGGTATTATTGATGACATCATGTCATATTTAATCATGTGTTTTAATACATGAGATGTATTATGATGTTGAATTATCATCAGTTTCTCTGCTCAGTGTCCATTTCAATAGTATTTATGGGGACATTTGTTATGGCAAAATAAGCCTTATATGTTGTTAAAATTAAATTTCAACGCCATGATAGAATGGAAGCAACTTGTAACGTTGCACATATATTAACAATACCTCTATGCAAAACAGATTTAGCGGCCCTACGAATGAGTCCACATCATCATTTTGCCGTGTAAAAGTAACATTAACTTTGAAACTTGGCATGCCATACTTTCACACATGAAATTCTACTGATGTTAGAGGCTTCAAAATTTGGTGAAATGTCAATCAAATACTATATTTTTGGTAGGAAATATGGATACATCCATATACACCAATCAGCCACAACATTATGACCACTGACAGGTGAAGTGAATAACATTGATCATATTGGTACTATGTGGTGTTCTGCTGGAAAACCTTGGATTTTGCCATCCGTGTTGATGAGACTTAGACACCCAAATAAACATTGTCCCAGAACAAGCACACTCCTTCATGCAAATGGAAACCCCAAATGTCACTGGCCTACCCCCGCAGGAAAATGCACCCCACCACATGGCAAAAACATCAAACAATCAGGAACATCTTGAGGAACATGACAATGGCCCAAGATGTTGATTTGACCTCCCAAACTTCCTAGACCCCATTCTGATCAAGCATCAACAGGATGCAGTGGAACAAGTTTGATTCGGCCCCACTGCACAAGCCAGAGTACCCAAAGGATCCACTGCCAACGTCTTGGTGCCAGACCCCATAGGACACCGTGAGAGGTCCTCTTGTCCATGCCCAATGGTTCAGAGCATTTTTTGACCACATAATTGTGACCAACAGATTATTAGGCAGGTGGTCATAATGTTATGCCTGATCGGTGTACCTCTGCCAGTCAAGCCTTGGCTGTTGGGAGGATGCATAAAAATGTAAAAATGAAGGAACCTAAGGCGGCTCCTGCTCCTCCGTCAGGTGTTTTACCCACACCTGACGTCCTATTTCGTTGAGTGTCTGTGTCAAACTTTAGTTTTAATATATTCCCATTCCATTTTAGTTTCATGTTTGCATGGTGTATTTCCTTAAACAAATGTGTGTTTAATCAAATGCCTCTATGTGGATTAATTCTGAAGTTTCCCAATTGTTCCTAAATCTGTTTGTTGTTGCAATCATGTCTTCCTGCCATTCCCCAAGCAAAACTCTGCCATCCTGTTAACAGCTAAGAAACTAAAGACAGTCCGACTTTCTTAACAGAAGCCACATTCTTCACTGACAATGCTGGGAAGGAAATGAAAGCTATCATGAATAATTCATGCACAGAAACTTTGTTTCAAACCTTGGATTATTAGTTCTTTTGAGACCCAAAAAAGTAAAGAATGAAGAGGTATTTTTAATATTACGGTATCAAACAATATTCTTAGTGCTTTAATAAAAAAAAAAAAAAAA